>BTHU01000005.1:42119003-42391503 GCA_036184795.1 Tokudaia tokunoshimensis
AAAGGCCATGACTGTTCCTTGTATGGTAGAGGAAAAGGCTTATTGTGATATGTGGGAGAGCATAGTCAGAGTGGTCATGACCAGACTGAGTTGTGCCACAATGGGGGGAAGTGGGAAAGGAAGGGAGGGGGGAGCCAGGTGCTGCAGCTAAGAGCCCCAAAGACAGCGAGTAACCAAAATGCTGGGGTTATATAGGGAAGAGCAGCCCAGTCCCCTGTGCTTGAGAGTTTAGGGAAGGGGCAGGGTACTCCAGCCATGGCCTGTAACTGACAGACTGAAGGATACTGGGAGAACCTGATGGCCAGTGTCCACTTTAATACGTTAAGTAGGCACCTGAGTCATTTGTCCCAGGTTTGAAACCTAGCAGAGGGAATTATCCTTTTCGTAAAAACTTTGTTTAGATTTGTTTGTTTTATGTCTGTGAGGGTTGTGCCTGCATGGATGTAGCTCCATTTCTCTTCCACTATGTGGGTCTGGGAATCAAATTCAGTTTGTTGGGCTTTGCAGCAAGTACCCAAGCCTGCAGAGCCAGGCCCAGATGAAAAATGGCTCGTCATGGAGGGTGGACCAAAAACTAAAAGAATGGAGATGCAACCATGGGTATGGTAGTAGTTATCATTTAATATATATTATTACATATATTATATAGACTATCTTATATAATAACCCTCAATTCCCTAAGAAATATTGGTGGGAAAGGTAGGTACTGAAAGTCAAAACACTTATCATGTGTAAAAGACTGAGAGTAGAAAGGCTTTCTACTCTCCTTGGACCTTAGGTTAGGGCCATTAGCTTCTCTAGTATTCAGTTAACTACCTGTTACAGGATTCCTGCTTACCTGTGACTATGGAGAAAAACAGTTGGCCCTTATCTGTCCCTTACTTTCTAGCTTTGTAGCCTTAGGTCAGGATCCTAATGGCTCCTAGTCTCTTTGTTTTGTTTCTTATCTTTAGGGAATTCCATTCTCCCCGGTGAAAGGCTAAGAGGCATAACATATGCAAAGCACCCAGCACCCTGCCAGGTGCCCAGTAAGTGGCCACTTCTGCAGTTCATTTGCAATGATGAATTAGTGGCCACCCAATGACTCTGGTGCAGATGACTTACGCCTTGCCATTCAGCCGTGGCCTGGTTTACATGCCTCATTGTGAGTTGATGATAGAGTTGGAAAGAATTTAATGGCTTCACTGCAATGAGATGTGTTACATGGAAGTCGTTACATTTAAAGAAATTTGTACCAGGCCCTTCTGCAATGTGCCTAGATGGTCAACCGCAGGGAATGTGGGATCTGTCTGTCAGAACTGTGCTTAGGTCCTTTGTCTGAGAGATTATGATGAAGATGGTGTCTTTGGACACATTAAAAGAGCCTGGGGTGTGGATAGTTGGTTTTTCTATAGATTCATTCATGTCTTTACCTTTGTAGGGTGTGTGTGTGTATGTGTGTGTGTGTGTGTATGTACAATACAGTTTACTAACCATGTAGTCAGCACTGCTGTGGTTCCTAATCTGGCAGATCATTTAAATATTTACTCCAAATGATCTTGTTCTCTGTTGGTGTGAAGTAGAGTTTCCAGTTATTTTTAGGTCATTTTCATCTTAGCAACCCTGTTGGAGATGAACCAGACACGCTGCTGTAAACTGTCCCCACATTTGGGTGGAATTTAATAAAGTAAAGTTTAATGGTTTGGTCCCAAGAGGCAAACAGACCATCTGGTTAGCAGAAGGTTAGGGCAAGTATTGCACTGGCTGCTGAGAGGACCACAAACCAGTCGCCCTGACTGCACTGGTAATGTGTCCAGTTGCTGACTGCATTAAGCATGGAAACGGTGCTCTCAGGTCTGCCGAGCCAGCAGTTCTGTTACCACCGCTGTGACGCAGGAGATAATTCAGCCGGGCAAGCAGCAGCATGGGGGTGGATCTACATTACAGGATGTGTAATGTCAACATGAAGGATTGGAGCTGGCAGAAGGAGAGGAAGTAGTCATTTTATGCCAGTGCAGGAAGCCTAGAGAGATGCTTTCCACCCCTTTTGCTCCTTGTCCTCTTCGGGAGCTTTCTCGTTACATGTTAAATGATTGCCCTGTGTATGGTCCATGGCATAACCTCAGCTGGTGTCTCTGCCTCTTTTCGAACCTGTCAGCATAAACAGTAAGCCACAGTCCAGACTCATGGAGGGGCGGGCAGAGGGAATAGTTCACTGCCCAGATTGGGCGGAGGAGAGAGGGCTCTTCATTAGGCAGGAACTTCTTTGTGCTTGAGATGGAATCCCATTGTAGGTTCCTTTGTGCTCCGCTTTGAGACTGGCCATCCATTCAAAGGCTGCAATCATCTCTGAACATTGTGCTGCAGCTGTAGTCCGTAAGAAGGCTGCGGAGTGGTTCCTGTGCTTCTGCAGAAGCTAAGCAATTACATAATTGCTATGTAGCTGGAGAGAGCCATCAGGACTGTCTAGTTCCTCTGGAAGGAAGGCGTCCACAATTTGAAGGGTAGATAGTTTCACCCTGTTAAACTTGAAGGCTGATAAGCAAGTATACCAGGCTACCAGGCTGAAACCTTGGCATTCTTGAGTACACACTGCCGGACAGCAGGTGGATTGTACAGTTAGTTGTCTGAGATGAGGAGAGAGTAACTTACTGACTCTTGGAATAGCGGATTCCCCGTGCTGTATGATTCCCCAGCAACAATAATATCTGTCGCTGTATTTTGTGTGCATTCAAGGTATGGAGTGTGCTAGGGCTTCCATAGGAATAAGGCTGGCAGACATGTCTGCAATCACTGAGAGCCCTCTCAATTTCCACTGCCTGCTCAAAATGATTTTCCCATCTCTTGAATAAATACATATCTCAGATACTTTCCTGTAGAAGCATTGCAAAAACTATCACCCTAGGCTCCTAAAGGAGAAGCTACCTGGTCTCTCGTTTTCATGGGGTAAGAAACATTGATGTGGGACTGGTTAGCTGTGGGTGTGAGGGCTACCTTAAGCCAGTGAGAAGTCCTGGCTCTGTCCTTTCCAAAGTCGGTCTTCTAAAATTAGCCGCATCTCCCAACCCAAGTACGGCCTTGGAGTGTGTTTGTTCAGTAGCTCTACATTTCAGTAGTCCTGCCATTCTGGTACCCATCCATGGAGCTGCTAGCATAGAGTGTGGTTGTCAGGGTCGGCTTTTAATAATGGCATAAGTTAGGTCTTTCATAACTGTGAACTGCATCAGTATTTCCCTGTTTAAATGTCTGCCGTCAGAACTTCAGGGTGCCCGGAAAGGAACGCATTCTGTTTCCTTAGAGTTACAATGGAAATCCCAGAGGCCGAAGTGAAGAGGAGGCCTCCAGGACAGATTAGATCCATGGATTCCTGGTCCTTTAACCTTTAGACTCTCAGCTGCTTTCTGTGCCTCTTGAGCTTGACTCTGAGGTTGATAGAGGCAAGGAGTTGAAGAATTTTGATTCCTGTGAGACACCGTTGGCAGCCTTCCAAGGATCAGCCTGTCTTGGTACTGAGCTATTACTTTGTAGCAATCTTGAGGGGTACCCATGGTGACCTTTCCTGCGTCATTCTAGGGAGGTCTTGGCGTGCTCCAGCTGATGAATAAGGACAGGCACTTGGCAGGAGTATCCACTGGGTTCATCTTGTTTCAGATTTGATGAACAGCTCAGATCCTGTACCTTTGGTAACCAGCATCTGTTTGGGTACTCTGAAAACATTTCCAAGGGTCTCCGAGGTTGTATCCTGGGGGCAGTGCACCTTCATGAGCCTTTGATTTGCTACTCATGAGGAAGGCCACATAGAAGGTAATCCTTTGCTATCAGCATTCTGGAGCCCTTCAAAGAAGGCAGTGAGGACTGTGTGTATATAGAAGACCTTAGGCTTCTGAGGCCGCCAGTAGTGAACTGACCTTGGGTGAACGATTCCCCAATTTCCTTATCTGGAAAAAGAAAACCTATTTTGTAAGGTTCTTATGGAGGAAAGAAATGAGATCATGAATATAAATCTCTACTGCAGAGCCTGACATATAGTGGGCATATAAAAAAAATAGCAATACCCTTTCCTCTCAGCCTTAAATTCTTATAAAATGATAGGCATAGAGAGCATTGTTAAACTGTGTCTGTCTGATTTGGAACTAGAATGCCCTTGAGTTGCCCATGAAGTCCCCTTCTGGGGACCCCTTTAAGCCCACCCTGGTGAGAATGATAAACCTTTAACTCTTGACTTCAGGGCCACGCAGTGTCTTTGCTTCTAGAGTAGTAATAGCCAGTGCACTCCTGAGACATCTGCAAAGAGAAAGAATAGGAACTCAACCTCTGTTTGCATTATCTTAAACACTCTGTTATAGATTGTTTGTTAATTCCTTAGACTGGATTATGGCTTCTTGTTTTATTTTTTGACTATTGCTACCTATGCAACTAACATCGTTAAATAAAATTTGAAAATGTCCGAGACTAGAACAGAAATGGGAGATATGATTAGCCAGGATTGGAAAGACTTAACAATCTTGTTTTCTCTTAGAATCCTCCTTGCTTTGGCCTCTAGCTCAATACACTATTACTTATGATCATGTTCCCTGAAGCCTCAGTGATTCTTTTTTAAAGAAAACATTAGTTAATATTTGGCAAAATAAAGCTTGATGCCCAACAGTTGGTTGTGTTTCATATCGGTCACCGGAAGGACTAGACTAGAAGATACTGGAGGGCAGGCTGGGAATCTCCCACAGTCACCTCTGTCTCACTGATATCTTCTATGGTACCTAGAATAGACTTTGTATTCAAAATGTGTATGTTGGGTCAGTAAACCAAACCTAGCATTTCAAAAAGCAGTCTGGATTTATGAAACAGTAGTATCTCTTTGTTTCTTCTTAGCTATGATTGTTGACACAAATCCTACTAGACAGACGGCTTTAAATGTTAGTGAAGATTTATCTTGACATGTAAGTTCTCCATCAAAGGAAACCACACAACTCTACAGATCCATGTTACATAACATCTCAGAAGTCAGAATGTGTGACTAGCTGTCTAGGATAAAGAGGTCAAGAAGATTGGTCATTGGTGTCTGTAGAAGGATACTAATTTGAGGATAATGGCTTATAAGCGTGTTCATTCCTTCAGATCACTATTAAGTTAGATAGTTCTCATAGTGATTCACACATACTGGAGTAGAAGAATTAAGACACAAGGATATGAAATTATTCCAACCCATCATTGGTTCTAGAGGAAACTCATTTCTGGTTTGTAATGAAACTAAGACTTTGTTTGACCTATTAAGTCCAAGTGGATTGGAGAATATGTGAATGGTGGTACACATGCCTGAAGGAACACAGAGAGAAATGTTCTGCAAAGAAGAGATGAGTATATAGTGTCTCCTATCAATTTGACAGAATGCTGCTCAGAAGCAGGGAGAATTAATAGTCGACGTTCTTTGCGGGCAGTCAAGCGGATTCAGAAAACATTCTCCTTTGAACCTTTGACTTTAGTTCTTGAACGTTTCCATGCAATGGTTTAGATGGTTGAAAGTCTAGTTTGTGCAGAAGCCTTCTAGGACTCAGGTGACCTTGCCACATTAAAGAAACCCATGGATCCTGTTAGTTCCAACCTGACTGAAGGACATATTCTGAAGAGCCAGCTCATTAAGCAAGCTTTTGAAGGGTGTGCACTGCAGAGCAGTTTCCTGTTATTTGGTTAATGGTTGACCTAGTTCTCTTGCCATATGCTTCCTGGAACGCATTCTAATATAAAGTATGTGTTAAAGTGAGGCAATGGTGGTAGCAGACAGTCAAAGCCTTTCTGAAGTAGGGGACCACATTGATGCCATGCTGGGGAAGGCTGAATGGTGCACGGGTGGAAATGAAAAGATTTTCCTCCTTACGGTCTTGTTTGCTACTTCTGATTTTAATTCCCACCTGTCATCCTAGGTCACCTCAAGGAGGTGCGTTTTCCCAGAGTGCCTTGTGCACAGGCCTGCATCATTAGTTCATTCATTGTGCAAGCAAGGGCAAGTTCAATGTTGAGTGTTCTGAGTAGAACTATCACTGCAAGGAAGGATTAGATTAGATGTGGCTAATGACAGGTGGTTTTGTTTTTGTGTTATTATTTTTATATTTTCTACAAGGGATTCGTAAATCTTTTTGTCTGAACTTTGGCTGGAGTCCAGAGCTCAGTCTGATGCTCCTTGAACTTATTCTTCACTAACCTGGGATCAGCAGCCCACGTTTCTTTGAGATGGGTAGAGGAATTAGCAGTAGTTATGGGGGCTGGTAAGCAAACTTTCATACCAGACATACAGTTGTTTGTTTTAAGAACTTCAGAATGTGAAGAATCCATGGACCTAGGCTGCTAATTGTGGGTATCTGAGTGGGAGTGAAAAGCCACTCTGCCTTCTCCACTGCTCTTGAAGAAAATGTTTGAGGAACCATGTGTGCGTGAGACCACCTCTCTGTCTCTCTCTGTCTCTGTCTCTCTCTGTCCGTCTGTCTGTCTGTCTGTCTGTCTGTCTGTCTGTCTCTCTCTCTCTCTCTCTCTCTCTCTCCCCCGCCCCCCTCTCTGTGCCCTTGACCCTTTAAAAATCACTATAAAATTATGACTTTTAATGCTGGTTGATGTTCAGAATTATTCTGAGAACTTAGAACTAAAAAAATTTATTGAAACTGGGCTTTTAGGTTTTTGGGTATAGGATGAGAACAGAAGATGTGTAGGACCCAGAGTCCCACTGGCCTTGAGCATAGTTGTCATTGTGCAGGGAGAAAGAGAGATGCAGCCACTGTATTTGAGTGGCTTGCTTGCAGTAAGCACGCAAAGGACTATAGCTGACAGTCACTGGAGCTGTGGAATAATAGGCTTATATCTTTTCTTCCTCAGGAATGTAGTACCTTTAGGGCACCTTAAGGGTACTGAGTATGAATGATTTACATTTGGGAAATGTTACTTTAGTATCTTAGTGGCAGGTTCCATTGTCATGCTCAATCTTTTCCATCTTCCTCCTTTTCCCTGTCCCATCCCTCCCACCCTGAAGGCCATGTCAGCAAAATCCACCTTCATCAATGAAAGTAGGTACATGGTTTTCATTTTAATTCATTTGGCAGAAACAAAGGAAAGTCATTACATTAATATCTAAATACAAAGAAATTGCTACTGACTTACCCAAGTAAAAACATTTTCTTTTTCTCTTAAGAAAGCGAAACACTTGTTGACCAGGGACTCGGTCCATATAACCTCAGAAGGATCTAGTTTGAAGCAGTTGCCTCTTCATAGAGGTTAGCTGACCTATTTCTAAGTGACCCTGGCTGCAAGATCAGCACGTTGTATGCCTCATCTTGCCAATAATATGACTGATATGTAGTTGTGCTGGTTAGTGTGAAGTGACTTGACTGGACCAGTTCAGTAAACCTTGCCCCAAAGGGTAAGAGGTAACTTTGGAAGATGAAGATTCTGCTTCAAAGCAATGGGTGGAACCAGTCTGTCTCCCTAGACTGTACTGTGCATTCATCTCAACAAAAAAGGAAATCACTCAGGCACAGGACTGGACAGTGGCTTCCTGAGAGAATAAGGGACATTACTATTTTTTACTTGTTATCTACCCCTAAAACTATTACACTTCTACCATAGAACACCATGCTCACAATACAGTGAATTAGCCATAGAATGTGTTATCAGAGAAGGGCTCTTCTCTACTGTTTGTTTTAATGCTAAGAGTTTCATAGGGGATGGGAAGAATGTTGTTTCAGCAGAAACAACTGAGAAGGACTTTATAGAAGAAATTTGAGGAAATTTATCTTATTAGCAGTCATTTTTAGTAACAGAAAGGTAGTAATCATAGCCCAGGAACTCATGGTCATGTCCTTGGCGTGCTAAGAAGTTCCAAGAAGGGAGTATAGTTTAAAGTTATTTTGAGGAGTTGGACACTACCTGCTAGGCTCCTGATGCTTACCCAGGTTAAGAGGGTTGAAGTGCCTCCAGGGCTCTAAGTGGCAGCTGAACATGTGATCTTGTTAATAACCCTGACATGTTGCTGAGCTGTGACTCAGATCACTGTGGCAAATGATCCTGTCCCATTCCAGATTCCCCAGCCGAAATGTGCATGAGGTCACTCCTTAGGCATATGGTGCAGAGCCTATGAGACTATGAGGACCTGAGAACAGGACAACTTGAAATGGCCACCCTGCACATGGGACTAATGGTGATTGCTTGGTGTTTTGGAGCCCACTTGATGCCTGAGAACTTCCAGTTCCCACCTAAACGCCAGAGCCCTGTCCTCATGTAAACCGCTTGGTGAGAAGATGCCAGAGAGAGACATGCTCTCATAACTATTTGGTCTTTGGAAGTTTCCTCATCTAGATAGACGCAGGCTTTATGTTCCCCAGATAAAGGTAAAGTATGCACAAAGTAGCCTAAGAAGTGTGTGATGCCTATTTTGAATAAGATAACAAATTTGAATTATTTGCTTTATTAAATAATAACCAACATATAACACATAGCCAAGAAGTGGGTTTGTTGGTCTTAGGTTGACAGGCTGCGTAGGGACTCTTGCTTCAGCATTAGTGACTTAATAAAAGAACTGAGGGTTGGGTGGTAAGAAGGTGGTGGGAGTTGCTTCTTCATTAGGTCACTTTTTAGACTTTATCTTTTCCTGACTTCACTATGTTTTTTGTAAATCCCAAAATGTAAAGCGTGGAGTGTTTCTGTTCAGCTGTGTGAATTTGCTGCCTATTTCGAAAGCTGATAATGACTCAAGGGTATCCAGCTCTCAGGAGTCAAGCCACTGCATGTTGGCGAGGATACTGGATCCTGGTTTTAAAAATAAAATGCCAGGATGCCGCCTTGAGGATCCAGACATAGACTGTGAGCACATTCTAAACCTTGATCCCCAAATACACAGCAGTATCAGCTAAGGAAAGCAGAAGGGAGAGAGAGGGTTGAAAGGGAAGGAGTTACTCTCATCTGTGGTGAATGTGAACTCATTATGTGGACCTGTGAAGTTGTCCTACCCAGCCCCTTCAGTTTGCTTACAGCTCTGCAAAGGCTTAAAGTGATTGGTCCAAAGTCCGCAGTGCAGGAAAGTCAGCTAGGGAAACCCGAGCTGCAATTGCAGTTTCCTGCCTTGGTGATCCATGCTTATTCCACTTCAACTGTGTTGGCAGATAGCTTCTATTGCTCATGCCAGTTTTGATTGATTGGTGGAGACTGCCTGGAGCTTCATTTTGAGGATTCTGTGCTTTGTCTGGGCCTGTTGGAAGACAGTGGAGATCAAGCAGAGAAGGCTGAGTGGGTGGGAGAAGGTAAATGACAGGAGGTGGCATGTCCCCACAGTTGCTGTCCCTTTTAAAATCAGATTGACTCCCTAGCTAGACACCTTCTCACTTGATGCTCTTGGAGACAATCTACTTCCAAATGGTTTAAAATGAGAAAGTGAATGTTTAATTGGGAAGCTGGGACTGATTGGGAATAGCTTGTCCCTGTGACTTATCCAGGGTCTGGATGGTAAGTAGCGGTTTGAACCTGTAATGGCCTTCACCGTGGGCTTTATCAGCTAACAGGATGAGCTCTTTGTACATTGATGCTGAGGGATTTCCCCAGCTCCCTGTTGCCTTCCGTCTTCTTAGAAATCATTCCTAGGTGCTGTCTAGTTTGCCTGCTTTCTCTGGAGGGCTCTCATCAGCCAGCTATTGAGTTCTCTTCTGTAGGTGGAAAGGAGAGAAGGCTCAAAGATGTCAGAATTGTCTAGAGCAGTGGTCTTCAACCTATAGGCATATCAGATATCTTGCATATCAAATATTTACATTACTATTCATAAAAGTAGCAAAATTACAGCAATGAAGTGGCAACGAAGAAAATTTATGGCTTGTGGGGGGGGGTGGTCACCACAGCATGGGAAACTGTATTAAAGGGTTGCAGTGTTAGGAAGGTTGAGAACCACTGACTTAGAGTTAACATACCTAAACTAGGACCTTGGTTCCACACCAAGTAATTTCCTCAGGACCCCTAGAACTTACCAGGGTGTAGAAACTAGAAGGAGCCTTGAAGCTTCTTTGATCTATCATAGCCAGAGAATTTGAATCCAAAAACATTTAAGAGATTTGCCGAAGGTGCCTAAGTTGTTAAATCACCTAAAACCTCTCAGGATGTTGAGCAAAGTCAAGCGGACATTGTGCGCTCTTTCCTTTCTCTCTACTAATTTATTTTAATGAGACAAGTCAAGTGTTGATCAAGAAGTTCACAGGGAAGATGATTGCTTTACAGCATACTAGAATCTATAAATTTTATGTAGTTAGAATGATAGAGCCGGGATTGAGAAGGCCCTTTGGGGTTATCCTTAGCATAATGTAGTCCATCAATTTAGATGGGGGAAAAATCTTTGGTCAGAGATTTTTTTCTTGAAACCAGACCCCCATAAGACGTTAAATATAATTTTGGAACCCTTTCCAAACTTCCAGAGATGAAGTGCTGGGAGAACAGATGTAGAGGATCAATGTGCCTGGCAATCTGGGATGCTGTGGGCTTTCGGTAATCTAGAACAATGTAAACTATGTGATAATTGTTCTGTGAACGTAGACTTTATCCTCCAGGATGCCTACCACCCGAAATGTCAAGCTTATCCTCTTAAGTCCTAACTGATAATACTTTGGCCTGAATAGGGTTAGTGTTTAGCAGGGGAGGAGCTGCATTTCACAGGTAGAGCAATCCATTAATGTTGAATTAAAGGTGAATGGCCGCTGATAATAGCAGAAAAAGCCTCAGTTGCTTCCAACTGAGGTGTGTCCATTTGGCAGTTTGTTTGTTTGTTTAATCATGTGTTCATTTATTTGGTGTCTTCAGCTTCAGGCAGTTGCCCAAGGTCAGTAGCTCTCAACCTGTGGGTCTCAACCCCTCTGTAGGTTGAATGATCCTTTCACAGGGGTCTCATCACCTAGGACCACTGGAAAACAGATATTTACGTCGTGATTCATAACAGTAGCAAAATTACAGTTATGAAGTAGCAAGAAAAATAATTTTATGGTTGGGGTCACCACAGCATGAGGAACTGTATTAAAGGGTCGCAGCTTTAGGAAGGTTGACAGCCGCTGCCCTAGCAATGCCCGATGGTCTCTTTCCACTGGCTTCTCCATGGTTCTCATTTTCCCTGCAGCCAAGGAAGAGAGTTAACCCAGATTTCTGAGCAGTCTTGGTGTTTAAGGATTTTGGCTCAAACTAAGTGTGGTGATGGCTCACACCAGCAATCCTAGAACTCTGGAGGCTGATGTGGGAAGATCATCATGAGTTCAAGGTTACCCTGAGCCTACATAGTGAGTTCCGGGTCAGCCTGGACTATAGAATGAGACCTTATCTCAGAAAACCAAAATAGCAACAGCTTGTTGGTTTTAAAACCTTGGAGGACTTGTGCCTTCTGGTGAAATACTAATTGCAAAATCATAGATACATGTTTTTTTTTTCTCTCTTGATCATTCCTTGAATCTCTGTTTTGGAAGACAGTGGTATAATTTTTATACAAAACTGGAAATAAACTACTCTTAATTCCTTTTCCTCCCTGCCCCGTTTTCGCTGGAATGATTCCTATTCAGTTTAACAAAAAGATTCCCTTTCTAGTTTAAAATATTCTGGATGTGCTTTAACTTGCCTTGGGGTCACAGCACTTGTCTTCCAGGACTGATGAGTCTTGTCAGTTGCCCCAGGGTGAGAACTTTAATAAGCAAATTGTACACACCTGGTTTTGCAAAGTATTGGCCTAATGGGGCACCGAGGTGGAAGTCTGTCCAGCCACCCCAGGTACACACCTGCCCTCCTACCTCTTTTAAATGAGAGGCCTCCAAAACTGTTGGGCCCCGATTTACCTTGGAAAACTCCTGTGTCTCTTAGCCCCATGTGCTCTGGCAGTTGGAGGGCTGTGATTGTTAGCAAGCTCGCTGTGGCTGTGGATGCTGCAGTCTTTAGGATAGGAAAGGCGTGCTAGCGATGGGATGTGGTCAGTGTACAGGGATACAGGGATGCCTGGTTAAAAGGGGACTAGGCTGGAGGGTGTTGACAGACTGTGCTTCCCCCCTGCCCAGCTCTTTGATTTGATTTCTGATACTTCTACATCCTTGCCTTACTGGACTCTGCTTAGTTACTTTAAGAGAGGAAACCTAGTTCCCTGTTATTGAAAGCTAGACATCAGGTTTCTTTGGATTTCCTTCTCATTCATTCACTCTTTTTTTTTTCTTTTTTTTTTTTTTTAGTCTGTGGCAGGATTGGAAGCTATTCCCTGGGCAGATGCTCTATGTCCTGCCCCTCACCACTTAAAGGAATTTACAGAGCATTTTCTACCTTTCCAGGTTTGTGGTAAATATTGGCTCTACAGAAATGAAAAACCTAGTCTGCATTCCTCATATTCTAGTATCTATGCCTGCAGTCACCCACAGGTATAACCTACTGCCCACATGGAAGTGGTACATTGTGGTATATTTTCTTTGGCTTCTATCTCATCTTTAATTGCTGGTGATTAACTCCCTCAAGGATGCTTGCACAGCATCCTGGCTATCCTTTCAGACTTGCTTGGCTCAGGTGATTAAGGTATGGGCTCACTATGGCCTCTGTGGACTAATAATAGGTGTGACCATCTCTTTGAGAATTTGTATTCTGGGTTACAGGGACTTCCCATGTTCATCTCAGATTTCTCGGTTACCTTTCTGATTTGCTGACTGGATTTTCAGACTAGACTGTCTCAAAGACTCACTTGAACATTCTTAGTTGAGGTTCTGCCCCAAAGTTTACAAAATATGGTGATAGAATTTCTCTTTTGGCAGTGAAGAATGTAAAAATGGATTTCTTGACTTTGATAAGGCTGTGTGCCCTCTTCAATTTTGCTGCATATGTGGACAGAAAAAAAAATCCTAATCATAAACTCAGTATCTGCAAGACCCCTTCCAAGAATACTAGTGACCTAGCCTCTTGGCTTGCAGTTTTCCAAAATATCTTCCATAATCCTTTTGGGGGTATGTACCAGATTACCTCATGAAATGACTCGTAAGGTAGCTTAGCTTTGCATCTCTCTGCCGTTCTCTGTCTATCCTCAGCCATGGTTTTTGTTTCTCTTTGTAGCCCTTACTGGCTTGGAAATCTCTCTGTAGCCCAAGTTGTCTTCAAACTCACGAGGATCCCCTTGTCTGTCTTTTAAAGCTGAGATTACAGGCATGAATTACCATGCCTGGCTCCAGTTTTTGTTTTTTGTTTTTTTTTTTAAATACATATTTACATTCTGTAGTTGAGCTAAACTCCATTTAAGATGAGGAGGGGTGGAGGAGGGAATCCCCACTCCCAGTGATGCACCCAGGCTTGTCTTCAGAGCTCTGGTGAATGTCTTAGGGTAGCCAATGTGACTAGGTCAGAGGGCATATGCTCTGGTACTGAATTCTCTGGGTCATTCCCTGCCTTTGTCCTCTGCCCTAAAGCTCATGTCACTTGCATCATGCTGTCATGCTAAACAATATTGCATGGTAGGGAGAGAGTAAGGAACTATGTTGTTCAATTATCTTGATTTCTCCTGCCTGGAAATGTGCCAGCACAGCAAACAAAGAGATGAGCCAAGCAACTTTCTCTCCTTTCTTCTTGAAGACTAAGTGTCTTTAAAATAATACATACATCCTTGAAGTTGAGAGAAGAATTTCTTTTTCTCTTTTAACAAAGAATGTGGCTAGTACAGGAACACAGGTGTTTTAGCTAATTTGGTGAAGGTTAATAAGGCAGAGGTATAACAGAAAGTATATTTGGCTGAAGAATTGAGGTTCTAGGGAAGGAATGGTTAGTTGGAATTTTCACCGGGTTGAAGAAGAGTTCTCTTCCTGGAACAAAGAGACTGAAGAGGGGAAAAAAAAAAAACTACAAAAAAAAAAAAAAGTCAAAGCAGAAACAACATTTTCCTTCTACATAAACCACAAGTCCTCTTTGCCTTTTGCCACTGGAAATTCTGAACATTTCTTGAATTCCCAGATTTTCTTGATATCAGAAAAAAAAATCTAATGTTTAATTCCAGAATAATCTCTGACCACCTCTGTTTTTGTTTTCTCTGAGTTATCTGTGTCCTCTGAAAGTTAAGAAACAGCGTTCTTCTTCTTCTTCCCCCTGTTGGCGGGGAAACACAATGGACTGACTTCTCCCTTCTATGTGGAAAGAATGGAAATGGAGAGCCAGAGAAGCTCTGAGTCGATTGACATTTCTTGCTTCTGCTTCTGAAGTTAAGACAATCACAAGAGAGAAAAATATTTTCTCTTCCAAGCCCAAGAAAAGGACATTCCTTTTGGTCCTGGCACACTCCCTCTCACAGTGTTGATCTCTCCCTGAGTCGTCTTCAGTCCATTTAATAAATCACATCTGCAAATGAAATCACTTAGGAGTTCTTCCTCCCTCCACACCCTGATTATAGAAAAGGTGACGTTTTCTCAGATTCATCTAAAAGAGCTTAGGGTATATTTTCCTGGAATTCCCCCCCCCCCCCCCCTTGGATGGATTCCCATTGTTGATCAAGGACATACAAGAGAATTTTCTAGAATCCTGAGAGGCATTCTGTTACTAAACAGAGAAAGAGAACTTTTTTTTTTTTTTACGTTTTTTTGGTTTTAGTTTTTAACAAGAGAGAAAAGTTTAGTGTTTTTTTTTTTTTGTTTGTTTTTTTGTTTTGTTTTTACCTTTCTCTAGAGAAGGAACTCTCAGTTTTTCTTTCTGGAAGACTGGAATTTTTAGATTAAATTTCATATCACTCAAGTCCCTGAGTGCTGAAGAACATGTATGCAGCCCACAGTGCTTTTGCTATTTCGAGAAGAGGATTCCATCCAAGGTTGTTGATTAAGACTTGAAGAACAAGGTTTGAAATTGGTAGTGGCCCAAGGTCGTGGGTAGAACTAATGAGCCATTTGAAAATTATTAGCAGCTGGTTTAATAGAATTTTAATATGTACTACAGTGTGAGAAAATCCAGGCACAGGGTATTTGGAATGTTCCCTTTGAGGTCCTTTACTCTTGTTCTGCAATCCCAGCCCCATTTAACTAAAGAGCAACTCAGACAGAAGATTAAGTAGTTTTCTATATGAGCATGTAATGCAACCTTATTAGCTTTAGGCTTTTGACCATTTTTTTTTTTAACATAACATTCTGGCATCGTTAACCTCCTCATACAATCTGCATGGCCCTGTGCTCTTCCATGAGCACTACAACCCAATATCTAGGCAATCTTACAGACTTTCAGGATCCACTTTCTCATTTTCCCCTTATTCTTAACGTTTTACTCCTATTTGAAAATTGTAACATTTAATTTACCAAACTCCAGTGGAGGAAAAGGCAATTAGAAAAATATACTGTACTTTATCAAACATAGTTTTTTTTCCTAACAAGTCGGCTTTTGTTTTTATACAACTTGATAGAAGAATGTGTTCTGTAGATCTGAAGGCACACACATGTGCATATATGTATGCAGGTACAAATTAATGTGGACCTGCAAAGAAAAGTTCTTGTTTTCCTTATCGGTCATCTGTACCTTGCTAACCCAGCAACTTGACATGGAGGAGAAAGGCCAAGAGCATTCCACCGTTAATGGATTCCACAGCCATGAGTCATCTTGGCCCCAGGGTTCTTGCCTTGGCCTCATCCTCTTCCTGCTTTCAGAGGCCTGGATAGCTGGTTACTGACTTCAGAGCTGGGGGAGAAGAGAGGGGAAGACACAGGTGATAGAAAGCAAGAATTCCTCTCTATCTTCCAGATCCTAAAAATATACTACCAAAGCATCAGAGGAAGGAAGTGAGGTTTAGATAACATCTACACCTTACATTGATTCGCAAGTCTCATTGTAAAGGAGAACAGGGCCTTTCAAGACACATTACATAAATACACACTCCACAGCAACCCCATGAAACAAGTACCCTCTGTGACCCACAGAGGTCAAGGAACTTCCCCAAAGTCATACAGCTGGTTGAATGCCAGCACAGAGTCCCAAATTCTGTCTTCTGACCAGCCCTTTCCAGGACACCATGGGTGACTCACACACAAATGACAGATGCTTCCTAGACTTTTAAAGGAAGTTGAGGATATTCAGGGGACATCCTCTAACCTTGTGAGGATGTATCACTGTGGAAGGAAATCTCCATGCTCTTCAGACTAGTCCTTGGAGCTGGGAGCTGACATGGCTTACCATGGCTTATATGGAATTGGAGTGGTGATTAAGAACCTGGGAACGATTTGGCAAAGTAATAATTACCCACTGGAACAACTGGTGGAGTCATAACTGTTTCCCTGTACCTTTATTCCTCTCGGAAGTGGTGTCCATTAGGTTACCCCCAAACTGATGTGTTTAAAATAACAAATGGGCCTAGATGGAGAAAAGAAAGAGAAAATGCTACTGATACTTGGGAGAGACCAGAAATGTGTTTCCTTCCTTCCTTCCTTCCTTCCTTCCTTCCTTCCTTCCTTCCTTCCTTCCTTCCTTCCTCCTTCCCTCCCTCCCTCCCTCCCTCACTCCCTCCCTCCCTTCCTTCTTCCTTTCTTCTTTGGATGCATGGCTTTACTATATAGCCCAGGGGGGTGAACTCAATCCTGCAGCTATTTTCTTGTCTCTGCCACTTGAATGCTGGGATAACAGACAAGGGACACCTTTCCTGCCTAGCTTAGAGACTATTTTCTACTGGCCAGATTACCTGTGTCCTCGTTGCCTAATGTAGTCCTCCCTGCATTTTGTAAGGACCGCAGCCAGCTGTGTTGTTAGTCTCACTTAGCGTATGAGAGATGTTCCTCTGGTATAGCTTGAGAGAAAGCAGAGGCTCAGACAGGTTGAGTAGCTTGCACATGGATACAGATGTGTCATTTTATAGGTCAGGATGGGGATGTGAAGTCAGGCTACTTGTATACTTTGTGCAAAGCTCCCTGAAACCTGCTTGAGTTTGAGTCATGTGACCCTGGCATTCCTGGAGCATTTATTAAGTCCCTGAAATTAAAGATGAAGATAATGTGTCCAAAGAATTTTCATATATTACTTCACTCAATCCTTCTTACGATCCCGTGAAAGACTACTCCATTCACCAGTGTTTACGGACGAGGAAATGGAAGCACGGAACACTGGCCTGTTTCACCAAGGCAGCTGGCGGGGAGGGCATGCAGGCTCAAGCCTGTAATCTCAGCACTTGGAAGACAGAGGAAGAGTAGGGTTATAAAGTGAGAGCTGGTCTCGACCCCATCCCCATCTCTACCCTCAATAATAATAAAAACCCAAGCAGGTGTTATGTGGGAATGACTGGATTCAAACTCCGGCAGGTGGGCTCTCTCAACCTCTGGTCCTGACGACCATGACGAGCGCTGCTAATCAAGTCAGGTGCAAGCAACTCCTGTTGGCCAAAGATTGTTTTCAGTCGGATCGGCATTAGGGTTTGGCACGGCACGTTCTGAAAATATCAACTAGGCAATGGATGCTCATGTACATTACACATAGACCTTTGTGTCATTATTTCAGAGAGTGCATAAAATGTCCATAAAATAAAATACCTTTTTTTTTAAAAGTAGTCAGGATCCCTAATTCTTTGCTCATTCTTAAGGAGAATGGAAAAGTTTTCCAGGGCTGTTATTCTATCACCAGAAGTGATTAGGTTAACGTTTTAATTCTCTCCAGATGTTTAATTGCCTGTGGTGACTACCGCAGGTGAGTACCCATGTAAACTCTAGAATAAGTACCTTGTTTAAAGAGATTCTTCAAGGCTCTTAGTCTATGATAGGCATTATGGTGGCCCTGAGCCACATGTGTCCATCAGGCACTTGAAATGCGCCAGGTCTGAGTGGATGTGTTGTTGTAAGTCTGAAATACACTGAATTTTGAAACCTACTAGGAAAAGAAAATATTTGTATATGTTTTTTTTTTTTTTTTTTTGGTTTTTCGAGACAGGGTTTCTCTGTGTAGCCCTGGCTGTCCTGGAACTCACTTTGTAGACCAAGCTGGCCTCGAACTCAGAAATCCTCCTGCCTCTGCCTCCCAAGTGCTGGGATTAAAGGCGTGCGCCACCACCGCCTGGCTTGTATATGTTTTTATATTGATTGATGAAATATTTTTGGATAATTACACCTGTTTCTGGCTCCTAGAAAATTTATGTGTGTGTGTGTGTGTGTGTGTGTTTTGTACCTTATACTGTGCTTCTGTGAGACAGTGCTGGCTTACTTCTTTTGCTCTCTACTTAAATAGGAAATATATGAGAATGTAGTTTTCATAGGTTAGTACACTTTTGACTAACTGGACTATTTTAAACTATCTTTTAAAATTCAATTGAAAGCATAATTTTCCTTCTATCACAAAGAACATTCTATGCTTGACATGAGTTTTTAAAAAATCAAGTTAGGCCACATCTCATTAGTTACTCTGGACCGGTCAGAAAGTGGTGACCTGGTTGTCAGATGGAGTTCATCCAGTGTTAGCTTCTGTCTATCCTCCCTTCTAAATATTCTGCAGGCATGACCAACCTTCTTTACCCCACTGCACCTTCCCAGCCCAGACCTACTTTATCTCTTCGATAGACGCTGGTCTCAGCATTTGCCTTTACGACCTGTGTCTCTTCACCCTCCCTTCCTCCAGAAGGTATCCATAATGTGTCCTTTAATCTCCAGGACACTATATTATGTTTCTCTGATGAGGACTCCTAAGTGTTCCCTGTTGCTCTCCAAAGGAAGGGTGGCAGAGGAGACTCTGACATTTGAGACTACATAGGCAGTATCTTCTTCAATCCTACTCTACAGGTGAGGAAACAGCCTTTCTGTGTCCTGCCTGAAGTCAAGATGGTAGGTGGGGCTAGGATGAGAGCCTATTAGCCTTCCTTGCTAAAGACCTAGCTAAAGTCTTTGGAGGATTCTGTTTGGTTGGTTTGGTTTAGTTTTTGGTTTTTCTAAACAGACTTTCTCTGATAACTTTGGCTATCCTGAAACTCACTCTGTAGACCAGGCTGGTCTTGAACTCAGAGATCCTCCTGCCTCTGCCTCCTAAGTGCTGCGATTAAAGGCATCCATTACCACAGGCTGCCAGGATCTTCTTTCCATCTTTTCAGAACATCTGAAAACATCTGGTAGTAGTGTTTGGTTTTAGGTTTTTGTTGTTATTTTTGGATAGCATCTGGCTTTGATTCTCAGGTTGATTCTCCTACCTCTGTCTCTCATTTACTGGTACTATAGGTGTGTACTTATACCCAACCTCAAGGCTACTCAGTATTAAACCCACCCTTCCTACCTTAAGTCATGTTGCTTCTTTCCCAAGTACCCAGATTGGCACTGTTCTCTCTGCCTTTGTATTAGCAAGCTGTACCTATAACATTATATATTTCATTTTAGAGTGCTTGGAATTCATTTGCTAATTTTTGGATATTAACCATAGCTTCATTATATTTTTAACTTTTCAAAAAAGGCACACCTTAAACCAGTCTTTGTCTCCCTCATCATAATTCTTTTAGAGAAAAATTCTATGACTAGAATCATCCTGGTAGGCACACAAATATTCCATAAGGGAATGGTGTTGGCACATAGCAACCAATCAATAGATCATTTGTCTTGGCTCAATTCAAAATGATTTTTTTGTGTGTTTCCCCCCCCCCCCCCGAAAGCAGAGAACTCTGCGTCAAAGATTGCCTCTTCACCATCTAAATGTGAGATGGGATGGGTCTTGGCCACGACAAGACACTTCAGAGTCAGACTTTACCTCACTGAGTCTCAAATTTTCCATCTTGATCTCAGGACCTCACTTGTGGGATGAGGTGAGCGAGTCTGCCGTCTCACCTGTCTTTTGAGGGTAATTCTACCTCTCAGATTTCCTGGAGAGACATATAAGGTGTTTCCATGTGTTTTGAGGGAGATGGTAAAGAATATGGTCCCCCAAAAACAGAGTCTGTGGTCTCCCATACACAATAAGAATGTGAAATACAAGGTCGGTCACTGGAGTCCAGCAATCGGTAAACAGAAGTTAAATGAGTATTCCTTCTCCACCCCCTGATCTCTCTTAGAAGACACATCTGGTGTGGGTTGATGAAGTTGGCTAGCAGAACACTGAGGTTGGTCCGTCAGCTAATAGTCAGTTAGTGTTCTGCGGTCAGTCTTGGCTGTGCCATTTTGGTCACATGACCTTATTATTGTGTGAACTCATAAAGTATTTAAGCACCAAAGTGATCACATACCCCCACATTCTCTAAAGTGTGGGCTGCCTTGCTGGCCAGTCATTTGTGGACCTGGAGGAAGGTTTTTGTTTTTTTGTTTTTTTTTTTAAAAGAGAGATGAGTTAGCTTGTTTCTTAGTTCTTAGTGAAAACACTTAAACTTTAAAAACGTTTTCCAGCTTGTAAAACCCACACACGAATAAAAAATTACAAACATTATAGAAACTGGAATTCAGACAAAAGGTAAGTGCTTTTCAACTCCATGCAGAAGAAGGCCTCAATGTTCAGGGTTGGGACCCGTGTCTTCCAAGTTTTTATCCACTAGCATATATTGTTGTAATCTAAATAGTAGAAGACTATGTTTTGTATTTTCCAAATTACAAATTCTTGAAGGAGAAGATTGTGGAATGGAACTAGATGCGTAGGGTTCTGAGCTATGGTGACCAGAGCTTTGCCTACACTGAGCCTTGGCCATCAGGGACCTCATTCTTAATTTAATATGTGAATCTTTTAAGGACTTAGTGTCTTGAGTGATTCCATAGAAATAAACTGTTACTAGTTCTTTCAGCTCCGATGATTCTCATCCTCTAAATACACTAGTCTCTTGGAATGCAGTCCTGTTTTATTAGTGAAAGTTACATTTTGTGAGGACACCCTTTGTCTGAAATGTCATTGCTAGAGGCAGGAGGAGAGTAATGTGCACAAGGATAGAAAGAAAGGAGGGCAGAGGTAGAAACATATCATTAAGTCCCACACTGCCAAATGTGTCTCAAGTTTTAAGACAAGGGTGGCATTGAGATGAGGGAGGGAGATGACTTGTCCTTGAGAACACGGAACAAGGCCTGAGAAAGGCTTGCTGATCTGCCCTGGAATAGCCCCAAGCTACCAGACCTCTGATTCATGGTCAGATGGGACCTTATCCTTCTGTCTCCACCATACCCTCACCCTGCACCTCCCTTCCACACACACAAAAACACAGCCTGTTTTAAGGTGCTAGGAGCCTTCCCCAACACATATGCATCTTTGGGGAAGAAGTTCTCTTGGAACCCATGTTTATGTTTAGTGTGCATGAGGTTCTTCCTTAAATCCAGCTGACATTTATTTATTTCCACATAATAGAGGAACAATATGTAGGTTCTAGGAACTCATAATATGCTTGTGTGGGGAGATAGGCAAATGTTGCTGTGTGGGAAATGCTTGTGAGATTCAGGGTTCACCTAGTTTTGCGATACCAGGAAAAGTTCTGTTTAAGAAAATGATACTTTATAAAAAAATACTCAACTGAAATTAATTTTGCCCTAGTAGGGGTCATTTTGTCGTGTTTTGGTAAAGACCAGGAGAAGTAATGATGGTTATGATTCCTGGTTCAGATGTAGGCATTCCTGGTTTCTGATGCGTACATAGCTTCTGGAATGTTGCTCAAGGTCCTCAGTACCCAAAGAACCCTCAAAGGAAGTGATCTGGTTTCTGGTGTCAAGGCAGTGCTGAGGTTGGGAGGTTCTGCTCTAAATTGGGCCTGAAGGAAACATGTAAACTGAAGGTGCTGGGGCAGCTGCTAAATATGGAGAGTTACAGGTGTCCGAGGGAGTTATTTAAAGGAAAACGTGGGCTTTCATGGAGCTATGGCATAAACAATGATTTTACAAGGGTTTGAAGTCAGACTATCTTATCATTCTTCCTAAGAAGGTAGTTCCTGACCATGGCAGATATAGAGATTTGGAACCCAAGGAGCACGAAAGTAGTCTTATAAGAAGAGTTAATAGCAATCATGCCCATTATAAGTAAGTCTTTACCTGTGCCAGAGAATGATGCTAAGGCTTTATGCTTATTATCCAGGTCATGACATATAACCCTGTAATACAGGGGTAATTTTGCATAAGTGAGGATATAGAGATTTGGAGAATTTCAAGTTTGTAGTAGTTGATAGGTTATGGAGGTGAGAACCAAGCCAAGGGTTCTGGGACTATCTTCAGTCAGGAGACTCCAGACGAAGCGGTAGTGGAACAAGAGCCTACTGTCTGGTGATCATCTCCGATGGGAAATGGGAGTATACTTTCCACTGTGGCAGGAAGGTAATAGGGAAAGGAGGAGTGTGTGGAGGTCCCAACAAAGACCCATGGAAAATGGATGCCTTTTTCAAAATCAGTCAGTGCAGAGTGGAAGACAGAATCAGCTCTTCAAACATTTGGGTTGCTGAGGGAGACACCAATTGAAGGCTGTGCAAAGCAAAGTGCCTTTGAAGGAAAAGTCTCTTTTACCCTATTGCTAAAGAAAAACAAAAGGGTTTGAACTCTGGACAGTTTTCCTTCTACTCTCTTGAAGTCTCTCAAGTCTCTGGAAGATGGATCTAGAACCTAGCTATTCTTTTCACAGAAAACAAAGGTTTTTAAATGAATTGTAGCAACCGCTTGATTGAGACTTGAGGCTAAACAGGTATCCTTTGAAAATCATCTCCATGACCTTAGGCTAGAGTTAGAAAATTCCTGAGTACAGATTATCTGAGATAAGGAAGTCATTAAACACTGGGAGGTAGAGTAGCAAAAGGAAAGAAGGTGGGGGAGAAAATGTGGAGTCGAAATTCCTTGGTGGTCAATCTTCCTACCAAATTTCTCTGTGTTGTAACTTCATTATTTTAGGCAGTAAATCTTGAACTCATTTCATAGAATGGAAGTATCATTTCCTGGGACTAAACCTAGGTAGCAATCTTTTCCCCACTTGCTTAACTTTCTGTTCATTTTCTTAAACAAATGTGCTGGCCACATGCAGGTACTGTGGAATTCGTTCTGGTTTCTTTTATCTACTCTTGTTTGCTGGAGAATGGATTTCCTGGAGCTCTCAATAACCTCAAAAATCACTGCTTAGCAAGACGCTGACCTTGAACTCCTGATCCCGCAGCTTCTGCCTCCCTAGTTCTGGCGTAGGTCATAATAGTCAGATCACTTCTCTGGGTTTTGACCTGAAATTTTTTTCAAATTTTATTCTTAAACTGGGAGTTTTCCTACTTTAATCATTAAGTATGGTGCTGAGTTTACTTTAAAGTTTATCAGGTGTCCTCAGCCTTTTCTGTATTGATTCAATTGTCTTTTCATTTCAAATAACCTTGATGAACTCGCTATATTAAAATACTAGCCTCTTTATTATGGCACCCACTTCAACATGGAGTGGCAGTCCTGTAATGGGTTGCCAGGTATTATTTTAAAATAACAATATTTTCCTCAATATTTGGAGAAGGCATTGTCTGACCTTTTGTATTTGTGAGACAAGGTCTCATTATGTCTCTGACTGGCCTGAAATTCACCATGAAGATGAGCTTCAAACCAAGATCCACCTACCTCGAGTACTAGGATTACTGGCCAGGAGCCACCACACCTAGTCCTAATCAAGCCACCATTGTCAGTTGAAACAGTTTTGAGGGCCTCGTTACACTGGCTCTGGAAGTCATTTTTGTGAGGATCCTGGCAATAGGCCAGACAGTTTGAAAAGCATCTAGTTTACTAATTTCATTGTTTCTTAAACCTTGTTGGATAAGCTTTCCAATTGTTTCCTAGTCTTAGACTCTGTGTGTGGGTGTGGGTGTGGTGGGTGTGGGTGTTGTATGTGCACCACGTGCCTGCATGCCTGTAGGGGCAGAGTAGGGTGTCCCTATGTCAAATAATTTGGGTAATCTCTGAGTTTCTAGACAGTTATTAATTAGGTAAATTGTCATAACTTAAGCCTCGTAACTTAAATGAATGTGCTTCTCTTTCCATTTGCACTTAACCTTAATCTTGTGTATTTGTGTTTTACTCTGCTCCTTTTCATTTTTAATTAAGGCTCTCCTTTTTAATTTCATTTTATGTAGTTTTATATGAGTTTAAGTAATGCATTTAGTAAGTCTTGTCAGTATTTGCTTTTTTGATGTTTTGTTTTAGAGACAGGATTTCACAGGCCACTGCCTGGCCTCTAGTTTATTCATAGTATGTTTTGAGATGGAGTCTTTGTAGTCAAGGAAGATCTTGAACTTCCAATCCTTCTGTCTTTACTACTAGATTCTGGGAATACAGGTGGATGCCACCAAATCCATTCATGTGGTATTGGGACTTGAACTCAGGGCTTCATGCATCATAGGCCTGGATTCTATTAACTGAGCCACACCCCCAGCCCTGTTATATTGCAATTTATAATTTTGATATAACTACAAAATGTCTTCTAAGTTATAACTCTTTTTTTGCCAAATTCCACATTTAGATATGTACCCTTTTAAAAGTTATGGTCTGTTGTTCCTATTTTGTGATTATCTGAGAAATTAGTAGAATATTAAAAAAAAAATTCCCCAAGTGCTTGGAAATCTGCCTTCAGCTTTATTGTACCAAAAATAGAAACAATAGACTCTTTTTCTATTTGTAATTTATTATCTCTCAATTTGGGCATTAAGGACCTTGGGAACCCTCGGTGGGCACTTGAAAACCTCTGTAAATATTCCACAGATGCTCGAAAAACACGAAAGTACGTTTTCTATTTCTGGGATCTAAAATGTAAAATGTATCTCCTAACTCAATTTTGTTAATGATATTAATTATATCCTTAGTCGTCTGTCTCTGTTTAGTTTATTCCATGCTCCAGCCTCTGTCTTGTGTCTCTTGCCATTGTTTTGGTGTTTCTTGGTGCTGTTAAGTGGACACAGATATTCATTATAAATCTTCACTGTGGATTGTTCTCTTATGTTATCAAGTGTTTGTCTTTACCATTCAGAAAGCTTCTGTCTTGAATTTAGCCATGACTAATACTAATGAGAAGCTGGGTTTATTTTATTTTGCATGGTATCTTCTTGATAGGTGTCATCACATGCAAACTCTGTGTCATTTGACTCTATGTGTGTCTTCTGTAAGCAAAACACAGTTGAAGACGTAGTTTTCCATCTACCCGGGGACATTTGCCACAGGTGGGGTATCCAGGCTACTCACATCCATAGAGCATGTGCATTTGCACTTGATCAGTCCTCGGCAGGCAGTCTCGGGTTTCCGCTGGGTCTCCTTTGTCTTCCACACTTACAGATCATCCACATTGTCTTCCATTTCCTCCCTCCATTTCAGTAACTGAAAGTTATATAATTGTTTTTATTTTATTACTAATTAGAAATTAACCTTGATTAGGGTACCTTTGCTTCAATTTGAAGTTTCATGTAATTGCTTATTTATTTTACTTTTTCTTTTCTTTTTTTTTTTTTAACTCTAGGACCTCATTATCTCAGGCTGACCTCAAACTTGATATAGAGTGGATAATGAACTTAACCTTCTGATTTTCCTGTTTCCACTTACTGGGCACTGAGATTATAGGAATGTAACACTATACAATCTTAGACCATATAGAGAATCAAACCTAGGGCTTCCTGCATGCTAGGCAAGCATTCTAGCCATGGTGCCAAAGTTCCTACCCCTTTTTGGAGTTGTATTAATTTCACTATCAGCTACTTAGGTATTTCATGCTGTGTACAAATTGAGAATATTTATCTAAATATAGTTACCCTCTTTACTCTTTGCTATTTTGTTAAAATATTTGAGGATTCTTTTTCTACCTTGTGTGTGCTTTGGGGATTCTTATGAAGTCATTATTATAACCATTCACTTAAGAGGTCATATTTTGCTTACAAGTATAAATCTTTCAGCTGTAGTTGACAGTGGACTCAGTGCATGCAGCCTCTACTAGCTTGAGAATTCCCTCTTGACATCTTGAGCTTGGTATTTTTTATTTGGGCGTACCATATATCACTGAGGGTTTTTTTTTTTAATTTTATTTCTAATTATGTGTGTGTGTGGGGGGGGTATGTGCACATGAGTGTAGGAGTCCAAGGAGGGCAGATTTATCAGGTCCCCAGGTTGCCTGTGATTATGTGCCACCCAGTTTGGGTACAGGGAACCCAGCTCTGGACTTTGCAAGAGCAAGCTGAGCCATCTCTTCAGCCCGCTGAGTAGCTCTTTGGAAATGAGTTATTAACGAATATGCTTTTGTTTTCTGTTTTCATCTTTATTATTTTGTACATGGTTAGAACTATAATTAGTACTGATGATTGAGTCTTAATTCTCTTTCTTAAGCCTACATAGACACTGCCTTGATGTTGGCCATTGCTAAATCCCTCTGTGAAAAAACACAAAGGCCACTTAGCATTTTCCCTATATGTCCCAATGTTGTTAGCTTATCCTTTGAAATCCTGGTCACAGCTTGTCTCCGAGTCTCTATTCCTTTTCCGCTCTGTCGTCTTAACTATTTTCTATCCCGCATCTGAGTGTGTTTTGTTTAGCTTTCCTGTTGGCTTCTAGCATACTTTCATCTGCATGTTGGATCTGATGTGTTTAGCCCTTATCTGTCATCTTTCCTACCTGCTTTCATCTGCTCGTCCCTCTCTGCCTTCCGTGTAGTGTTTTGAAGACTGTTTTCCACATCATCATCTTTGTTTTTGGTTTGTGGATTGTTCCTCTTATAACTTTAATATATTTATTAGTTCTACAGTGGTATTATTTGTGTCATCGGTTTCTTTCTTCAGCTGCCAGCTCCCTTTCATCTCATGTGATGTCTTATCACCCATCTTTGATCTCATCCTCCATTGACTCTCCGTTAATTGCTGTATATCATTTTCTTCTGTGTCCTGGTTTTCCAAAGAGATTGTTCATTGGTCTTCTCCAGGCCATTTTTTCCCGTCATCCTCTTTCAGGATATTTCTCCCTAACTTGCTGATTGAGATATAACTATTAGAACTTTTTTAGACCCCTCGAGGCCTCACCCCTAGAATTTGTGGGTAATAAAATCTCCCTTAAGCTCAACTCACTCCTCACCTAACTGTGAGATTGAGGTTGGATGCTTTGTTTTCTTCTGGAGTCCTTCAGTGTAAGGGACCCTGGCTGTGTTTGGGGCAGGACATGGCTGATCGAAATTTAACTCTAAACTCTTTGATTTTAAAGTTTAAACCTTGTTTGTTTTTTTTTTTTTCTTCTCTTGGTCAAGCCTTTGTTTGCCGCAGCAAGCCCTGCCCTCTTCACCCCTAAAGTCTTTGGAGGGCTTGAGGCATAGACCCTTCTTATGAAGAATTTCCAAACACCTTTGTGGTTTCTGCAGTTTCTCGTTGACAATTTAGCTTTGCATTCCAGTGTTCATAAAAAAACAACCTACTGGTCTGGTGGAGATGTCATATTCATCACAAAAGCTTTTCTTATGGAAGATTCTAAAGTCCTGAGGCTTTCCTCAAGTCTAAGAAATACTCTGATTCCCCCATCCATTATGGGTTGCTGTGTCCTACTTTAGAAATGCCAAGGATACCATGTCATGAGCCTTCTCTGTTTGCAAGGAACACTACTGCATTCATCATAGCAATTCATTCTTTTAAGGATAAGCATTGTCCTTAAAAGATGCTTCAACAGCTCTTATCTGCAAAGAAGTTAAATATTAACTCTTGCTGGGCAGTGGTGGTGCATGCCTTTAATCCCAGCACTTGGGAGGCAGAGGCAGGAAGATTTCTGAGTTCGAGAACAGCCTGGTCTACGGAGTGAGTTCCAGGACAGCCAGGGCTACACAGAGAAGCCCTGTTTTGACAAAAAAGAAAAAGAAAAAAGAAGTTAAATATTGGCAAGCATTCATCCTCTTTCCTGATCTTTAAAACTATATAATTAAATTCATTTTATCACTGCATTTGTCTTGTGAATCTTCTTGGGAAAATGTAAAAAAAATGTCTGTTTACTCCAGATAGGAAAGACATTAAGTGGCAAGGCCAGCTGGGTGAACCAGTGTGTTTATTGAGGGACATTTACAGGAAGTAGAGTGAATCAAAGTCTTCAAGATTACTGGATTCCCGCTCTTGGCCAACCTCCTTTCTTCTTCATAGCACCCCCTAAATCCCTGTGAAGTTGGAGGTTGGAGGAAGTGGCAGGGAAAAATCTCAGGGGAGGGTCTGGTCTAATCACCCTTCCCTGGAGAGAATGTTAACAGCCCCTTTCCCATTTCCTTAGACCTGGCCATTGCTATATTGTCTTGCTAAATTTGTTTTGCTGGGGGAACAGAAGTTGCCTGGGGGTGGAGATTTTCCCTGGCCCAAGGTGTTCCTGCAGGTTACCCCGAAAATCTTAGTTCTTTGATGCTTTGGTCATGTTAGGCCCCAGGGATTTGGGATATCATAAATGCATCTGAAGCAGGATTGCTGTGCAATGGAAAATGGAATTGCTTTGAGGCCTAGCGAGCAGTCTCAGGGCATCATACTTCAGAGAAAATTGGAACTTGATCTTAAAACTGGGCATTACTCTGACAAGTCGATCCTTACCTGTGCCAGGTAAGGTAGGTATTACCTGAGAATTTGCATCCCAATTAGTTGAGTACCTGCTGCTGCTCCTGCCACCAGTCTTTGAGAATCACTGTCTTAATGGATGGGAATTACCTGGAACCTTAGTAGAAATTGTGTAGAGGAAAACCAGGAGGAGTATGGGCTTGTCAGTATCTTCTCATCACTAATACTGGGCACTTCCGTTAAAGCCTTTTATAAAAAATATTATAGTTTAAGATCATTCCTAGGTGTCTGAAGGTATATAACTTTAAAAAAATCTGGAAATGATTCCCTAGTAATTAAGATAGATAGCTCTAAGGATAAAGATAAGCTGGGGGGCTGTGGCAGGGTGGTCGCTATAGTTCGAGACCAGTGTGGGCTATATGGAGCGCCAGAACAGTCAGGACTCCCCATATCCAGACCCTGTCATAACAACAACAACAACACTTGCACTAAAGAAAGATAAGTTAATATGTTAGTCAGTATAGAAAAATAATTCCACCGACCTGTGGTGGCACAAGCCTTTAATTCCAGTACTCCAGAGGCAGAAGCAGGCACATCTCTGAGTCTGGCCAGCCTGGTCTACAGAGTGAGTTCCAGGATGGCCAGGGCTACACAGAGAAACTGTGCTTCATAAAAACAAAAACAAACAGAAGAAAAAAAAAATAATTCCATATTGCAGCGAGTTTGAGGAGAAAATAGGTGTGTTTGGTTTCGTCCCCAGGTCAAGGGATTGAGTGCGTATTTTACATACCAATGCAGACCTGGACTCCAGGTTTTCCCAGCATCCCTTAGGCCCTAGCTGACACACCCTGCCCCCAACCCTGAATTTTCCAGTCCAGAGACTGGGCTTCCCCTCCCCCTGAGGCTCTTCCCTATATAATCCAGACATTTTGGTCTCTCATTCTCCTCTTCTTTCTCTGCATTCACTCCCCCTTCTCTTTTTCTCTCTCCCTCCCTTACCCCTGCCCTGCCCGGAAGTGACTTCCCTGGCCTTGGTCCTTGGGGCCAGTGAACTCACTCACCTGAGAGCAGCTTCCCAATAAACCTGCCTTTAATATAATCTAATATGGTTTAAATTGTCACATTTCACCTCATTGGGGAAATAGCCAATCCGTGCTTTGTTTGGCATGTGCTATCAATAATGTTCTGACATTGTCAGTCTGAGTGGCTCGGTGGATAGGGCCACTGGAAAGCTGACTTCATTGCTAGGTGTTTCTAACTATCCTACTTTCTTCTTCCATGAGTCTGACCCTAGGGCTCTTTAAGCCAAGCTCTTCAGTGACTTTATTGACAGAGCACATTTTCCATAAGAAGCAAAAGGATGTTTCTCACAGGGTGGATTTGGTGGCAGTAAAGCTCCTCCATAACCTTGCTCTTATTCTGTGAACTTGGGGAGTCTTGAAGAAAGGTAACTCGGGGTTACAGCTCTTGTTCCTCACCTTTGTCAGCACCTTCAGTCTTCCGAATGCACTTAGCAAAAGTATGAACACATCACTTGCATGCCTGAGAAGTTCCTTGAATACTGTGCCACAGTTTTTGCACCTTTTCTGTTCTCCTGAATTTGAATTCCAAGCAGAGGAGATACTGGAGGTACAATGTAATCTACCTCCCAGGGAAGAATGCATAAACATGGACTTGAAGTGGGAAGAGCTGTTAATAAACTGAATAGCATGTATGTTCTTACTGACTTCCTTTCTCAAATTATGGGCTTCATAAACCCCCCTACACATGCACTCCCTTTCAGAGAAGTCTTGGATGGGTTACTTTTCTTAGGACTTTAGTTTATTATCTGAAAGATAAAGATGTTGGAATAAATTGTACTACCTAGTCTTCTTAAGATTTCTTTTTTTTTTTTTTTTTTTGGTTTTTCGAGACAGGGTTTCTCTGTGTATCCCTGGCTGTCCTGGAACTCACTTTGTAGACCAGGCTGGCCTCGAACTCAGAAATCCTCCTGCCTCTGCCTCCCAAGTGCTGGGATTAAAGGCGTGCGCCACCACCGCCCGGCTTCTTAAGATTTCTAATGTAGTGAATTCGATGAGCCTACAGATAATCAACTTTTAAAGTAGATTCTTCAGGGAGGTTCCAATCATACATTGCTTTAGCTAAGGAAGAGAAACTGCTCCTACAGAAATGTATAATATTTCCCTTTGCTATAAACATGGTTTTCCTATATAAGGGGGAGAGATGCTTTTCAGGGTTCCAGAGAATGTTTTTCAGATGAGCGTTAAGTGGTTGTCATGCTTGGCCCAGGGAGTGATCCTATTAGAAGGTGTGGCCCTGCTAGAGTAGGTGTGTCACTGTGGGTGTGGGTTATAAGACCCTCACCCTTCCTGTCTGGAAGTGAGTCTTCTGCTAGCAGCCTTCAGATGAAGATGTAGAACTCTCAGCTCCTCCTGCACCATGCCTGCCTGGGTGCTGCCATGTTACCACTTTGTTGATAATAGACTGACCCTCTGAACATGTAAGCCAGTCCAAATTAAATGTTGTCCTTATGAGAGGTGCCTTGGTCATGGTGTCTGTTCACAGCAGTAAAACCCTAAGACAGGTTGGTACTAGGGACTGGGGAATTTCTATGATAGACCTGACCATGCTTTTGTTTGGAGTTGGAGATTTGAAAACTGCTTTGACACCAGACATGGAGATGCAGAGTTTGGAGTTTGCCTGGCAGGTTTCCTGTCTTGATTTAGGGATTACAGTTAAGTGATTGATTGGATGGATCTCAAAAGAGACTTTGAACTTTTAACATTGTTGAGACTGCTGTAGACTATGGGGTTTTTTGAAGTTGAACTAAATGTACTTTATATTATGCTATGGCTAGATATGGCTCCCATAGACTCTTGGGTTTCAACAAGCCTATGGAGGCCAGGGAGTGGAATGTGATGGTTTGCATATGCTATGCTCAGGGAGTGGCACTATTAGAAGGTGTCCTTGTTGGAGTAGGTGCTACTCCCACTGTGGGTGTGGGCTATTATAAGACCCTCACCCCAGCTGTCTGGAAGTGAGTCTTCCTCTAGCAGCCTTCAAATGAAGATATAGAACTCTCAGCTCTGCCTGTACCGTGCCTGCCTGGATGCTGCCATGCTTCCGCCTTGATGATAATAGACTGAACCTCTGAACCTGTAAGCTAGCCCCAATTAAATGTCCTTTATAAGACTTGCCTTGTTCATGGTGTTTGTTCACAGCAGTAAAACCCTAACAAAGACAGTGGTTTTGTGGAGGGAAGGTGATCACATGGTCTCCAGTGTTGCTACAGTTGTCTATCAGCTCAGGAGAGTTTAGCAGTGTAATATCTGCATGGATGGAGCAAGGCTACTGGGGACACCATCTCCATGGAAGAAGCCCCAAATTCGTAGTATGTCAGGAATCAGCTAATGGCTGTAATGTGTGTGGCTTTATTAGCTTTCTTAGCTGGGATGGGGGTGGTGTCCTATAGCACCCTATTTGATTCAATCTATCTATCTATCTATCTATCTATCTATCTATCTATCTATCTATCTATCTATCTATGAATGAATAATCTATCATGTATTTGTCTGTTTTTAATTACCTTATCTTGATTTTGTACTTTTCTCCTAGAAAGTAGGCAAGCATACAGTGACTCATTTATACTCACCAGAACGAGACCTGGTTGGGCCCTGGGGATAAAATGCAAAAAAAAAAAAAAAAAAAAGAACAAAATTGGTTGGCATTTGAAGGTGATTTTTGAGTAGCCAGGGGCCTTATCACCTTGAAGGATAACTTTACACACCAACAGAAGATCTGTATTGCATTTTTCAAAGAAATTTTGGTTGGAGACCATATAGTTACTGTAGAACTTGCCCGTTTTTCATGATATTGGCCCTTTACCAAATTCAGATAGCAAACAGTGCAAGGATCTTAACACCAGCGAAGGGTAGAATAGTCATATGCCTCCATCTTGGAATTTTCTTGAAAGACTTTTAGTAAAATTACCAAAATCAGAAAATAGGACTAAATATTTTATAAGGGCTGTTAAGATCAATTAGAACTACAGTCATACATCTTGAAACTGGGAGACAAGTTGTTAGTTACTTGGGCCAGAGATGAACTAGCTAGTTATGACCCCCCAGGAAATGCTTGAAAATAGATCCTTATAATAGCTTGGAAATAGTTTGTGAAATGGTTTCTACTCTCAATGCTGACATGATGTCCACTCTTAATATGGACACTGAGGATCAGATAATTCTTTCTTTTGGGTGCTGTCTTGTATATTGTGAGGCGTTAGGGGCATCCCTGACTCTGCCCACTGGATGCCAGTAGCACCCCTATGGTTTGTGGTAATTAAAACTATGCAGACATTGGTAGACTCCTTACGTTGGAGATGATGGAAATAATTGCCTCTAGTTGGAGTCACTGCTTTGTGACATGGGGTTTGCATGATTCTGATGGTCAGTCTCGTTGTTGTGTGTTAGACGCCTGCCATTTGGAAGCTCTCATTCACTCATACCATCATTTCGGTTCAACTTGCATTTGCTGTGTATCTGACTGTACTGAGTAACTGCCCCCCCCCCACCCCACTAAAGTTAACAATGTGAACAAGACAGATGAACAGAGCAGAAATCTATTCTGAGTTGGCTCATTTGTTAAGGAAGGAAGCCATTTGAAGGACTCTGCTTCAGGTGTGTGTTCTAGTGGGGCAGAAAATAATGGGGAGCATGACGGAAAGGAAGAGAATAGTGAAGCATGAGAGAACCTGAGCATATGCAGTTGTGGGAAGAGACTCTTGCTGGCAAAGGTAATGGCTAGCCTTAGATGAGGATATCAGGAAAAGAACGCTGGAAGACATTGGCTTTGAGTATAGGCCTGAATGATGGGAAGGCAGCCATGGGAAGATGATGAGAAGAACTCAATCAGCAAAGTGCCTTTTCAAATATGAGAAAGAATTGTGTAAAACAGGGCTTCGGTACAAAAAGGTTGGACATTATGATGTAATCTCTGCATTTAGCAAAATGACCAAAGTAAGGGCCTCAAAAGACTTGCTCAAGGCAAAGATGGCAGGTAGTGACAGCACACTGCTGTCACTTTCTGGTTTTAGTGACCCAAGAGCAAATCCTTTAATTGGCTGGACAGGCATTTCAGCAGGCTCCTCCTTCCCTCCCTCTCTTCCTTCCTCCTCCTTCTTCTTTCCCTTCCTTCCTTCCTTTCTTCCTTCCTTCCTTCCTTCTTTCCTTCCTTCCATTCTCTTTAATGGCTCAGAATTACCTAAGTTCTTTGGACAGAACTAAGTTTTATCCTCTAAAGAGTTTTGAGTGTGGGACATGGCTAAGTATCTGAGCACCTTGGTGGTTTCACAGGGCCATAAAGTCCATGCAGTTGTGTTGACAGGCAAGTAGTAGTTCTTGGAGGACAGCAGTTTCTTAGAGCAGGTTTACTTGATGAAAATATATTGAGAATTATAAGAGAGTAGACATTCCTTAGCTGTCAAAAACAGTCCCCCAATGGGTGGTGAATGGTTCCATTGATAGAATGCTTGTTTACCAGGCACAAAGTCTGGGGTTCCATAAACCAAGCATGACGGTGCATAAGTAATCATAGCACTGGGGAGGTAGAGGCAGCAGGGTCAAAAAGGCCAGGATCATTCTCAGCTATATAGTAGGTTTAAGACTAGCTTGAGATCTTTTCTTTAAAAAAAAAAAAAAAGCAAGAAAAAAATTCCCAAGCCCTAATTCTTAGGTGCCCATCACTTCCTTATGTAAATGCATAGTATGGTTTTAGCGGGGAGTGTCCTAATTTGGTAAGGAAGAAACACAGTTTACTGAAGGGCTCCAGTATGGTAGAAGCCAAGAAAAGATATAAACCTAATAGACACCCACATTTTATAATGCCTTCATAAATAAGGGCTGCACCTTGTTTTGGGGCCTTGTAGATGCAGTTGTTGTTTGCCTTTCTAGAAGGCGTGCTGTGTTCCTTTTTCTCTCCTACACCTCTGAGTGCCTTGGATTGTCATGTTTAGTGTTCTCTGGTAAAAGACACCTGATTGAAAGAATAATTGTGTGATGGCCTAACCGTAGATTCAGACCAATTCTCAGATAAAGACAGTAACCAGTCTGATCTTATTTACATAATTTATTTTATGCTTAATGGTCTGTTGCCTGCATGTATGTCTGTGTGACAGTGTCAGAAGCTCTAAAACTGGAGTTACTGTGAGTATTAAGAAATTAATATGTTCTCACATATAAGAGAAAATGTGGTCTTTATTGTTCATGGTCCTCTCTTCCATTCCTGTCACACATGAACTTGTCCAACTTTTGAGCAAACAGGGAGTGGACAAATCTCCCAAGAGATTAGATTGGGAGTGTAGGCCTTCCCCAGATAAAAGAAGTTCCTCAGACAGACTTTCTTAGATACTCCACAAATCAGCAGCCAATCAGCATTGTTGTTTTTGAATAAGAGATAAACATTAAGTGGTTTCTGATTCATTCACTAGACGTAGAATGGAAAGTTAATGTCCTTGTGTGTGGCTGGATCTTAGTAGCCAGGAGTAGTCTGGGCTGTGAGGAAAGAAGCAGTGTTCACTTTAGTCTTTCCTGATGTGGATGGTGGCTTCCACTGTAGGTTCTGCTTACTCTGCGTCTCAATCAGCTCTGTAATGAAGACCCAGCAGCATATCTGCAACTTCCCTTTAATTTTACAATTTTTATAATGAGAGTCCTTGTAGTGTGGAAAGTGCCTGTAGAAACCCAGCCAGCATTTTGAAGAGTCTATAAAGGAACACAGTGATTTCCTGTCTCTGCCATTTGGGTAAGATTTGGCTCTGGAAGAGAGAAATCAGTTCTCTCTTGTTTGAAATGCAGGGTAAGAATGGGTTCAAAGTTTTCAAAAAACTTCCCTGTGGGCCCATGGCATTTCAGGTAATCCTCCGCCATTATCACTTCTTATTTATTTATTTGACATCAAGAACATTTTCCCATTATTTTAAAGAACATGATGAGATAGGCTCTGATTTTTTTTTTTTTTTTAGAATTTTAGTATAGGAGCAGCATCTTCATTTTGTTTCTAAGCCACCTCTCAAGAAAATGGTCTGGACACGTCTCAGAATTAAGAGTTATCTGGTAAACTACAGGTTTGCCTCCATAGACAATGAAGCCTAAAGCTACTGAGATACCACCCAGCTTCCTCCCTTTCTTTTCTTGTCCTTTCTCCTTTTTTATCTTCTTGTTCAAATCGCAGGCTTCCTTTTCTAAGGACAGGAGTGTTGGCAGACTGCCTATTGGCTAGTTGGCCTCAATGAGCCTTATATCATTGCAAAGGAATGCCTGAATTCTCTACTAGGTCTGTTGTACCTTTTTGTGGGAGACACTCACTTCCTGAATTCATAACAGGTTACTCAGTCAGAATCACTTCTCGCATACATAGCTGACATTTTTTTAGTCACTGAAATTACATCTCTTGATGCTCATCTCATTTGAATGATGACCTCCACTAGTATTTGTGAAATACTACTCTGGCATGCTCTATAACATGGAAAACTTTATTCAGCAAAGCAATCCTAAAATCAGAGATAACTTGGAGACTTGCATACTTTTCTGGAGGATGACAGAGTTATTAGTCTACAGATTGCTTGCTTTAGACTTTGTGCTCATGTACAAGGTCCTGCAAATGGGTAAGACTGGTCATGTACCACAGAGGATGCAGGCATTGGCAGGCTTTAGTGTCATGGTTTTTCCTACTACTATTTCAATTCAGTTTCATATCTCGGGGTTACCTATGTGACTGCAAATTAATCCTTTCTCTTCTGAAAAATTGTTTTTGAAGAACAGCTGTGTCTCTCTTCTGAATTCCTTAATTATTTATCCTGCCTGATAAGTTAAACCTTTCGTTAATGTGGTGAATTGCCATGAGCACACAGAACTGCCTTGGATCATGTAGCAAACTGTATAAACATTTGATAGGACATTTGAAGACACCACATGCTGAGCCACAATCTATATACTACTACCAAGTGCTGTGGGATCAATAAAGGCAGCCTGGTGTTGGAATCCTTTGTTGTTGTTTTCTTAACATGAGAACGGTCAGAACAAGACTGTCCTGGGTCTTGCCAAACTTGGACATATAGGACTCTATAAGATATGAAGTTAAGTCAACAGATTTAGCTAGTTCACATATTCATGCTCATACACACACACACATACACACACACACATAAATGTGTGTGTATGTATGTATGTATGTGTGTATATATGCATACATATGTCATGCTTACATAATTAGTCTATATTTATATTTGTAGTTGCATCCTCTCACTGCTGGTTCTCGGTTACCACCTCATATTCCCAATTAAGCACTGTTGAGAAAGAGTCTTTAAATGGTTTTTAAATGAGTAGAACTTTCACTTTGGCCACAACAAGAGCAAATGATTAATAACAATACAAAACACTCTTCTTTGCCAAGAATAACAACCCTGAATTTATAAGTTTATCAGTTAATATTTGACTTCAATGTTGTATTCTGAGGTTCTGGATTTGTTACTAGAAATAACAGCCTAATACATCCCCTAACCTGTTGACCTCATTGTATGAATAGCCTCTGACCTGTAAATACAGTTTTTCAGGATGGTGGTTAGGTTTCTGGTTTCTGTGTATTTCTGATCAGACTGTTGTAACATTTATGCATTCATTCTATTACCCATCTTATTGGATAATTCGTATTCTCACACATAGGAAAGTAAGAAAAGCAAGAACAAATAGCATGTGATAGCTCAAGCCTTTCCTGAGAATTGTGACTGAGGAGATCTGGGGAGTTCAGTTCTTATAAATGAAAGTAGGTTTCTGGAGTGGACAGAGGAAAAGCACCTTCTGGTATATCTGGATCTAGTTCTCAAAGGCTTTAAAGGTTATAATTAGTTGCTACTTAATCACATGGCTGTGGGTCTTCACAGCTTCCTTTCTGATCTGCAGTCCTGTGGTCAGAGAACAGATGAGAGTCAGGCAGGACCTGGATGTTTTGTTTGTTCACTTCCTGGAGACTGTTGGGCTTTGCCTCAAGGACCACCTTGCGCTCTAGGCTGTCAAGCTAGAAGAATAGTGTTTGCCGAGCCGACCTGGACAAGGTTGAAAGCAGCAGGCTTGTGAGAAGGCTGTGAAGCAGTAAGGACACCTCCCCTCTCCAGTGACATGTGAGCTTGCAAGGAAGTGAAGACATGTTTTGATGCTTTCTCCTCCCCAGGAGGAAACCCAAGATGCAATGGGCCCTGAAGTTCCCAGCACCAGTGTGTGGGCAACAAGATTAGTGCAAATTGGTGACGAGATTGAGAACATGCAGATGTGTCCACGCTGCCCCCTTTCTCATTCCAGTGTGTTTTCAGATTTCTAGCATGGACTGTGGACACTCCTAAGTATGTCTTTAAGACATTGCTAAACATAGACAATGGTCTTGGGAGCTGTTCCTCCAAACACTATACTTTGACCTCATAGACTTTAAATATGAAGTGAAGAAACCCTTCATTAAGCATAGTTTGAAGAAGAGTTAGGATGGTTTAAGAGTTTCCTGTTCAGAGAACTGGTCACTTAAGGTTAAGGTTATTTTAGAGCAAAGTCTAGTCAGTTCACAACTATCCTCAGCCATGGTATTAGAAGTGAGGTTATCTGAAGGAAGCATATCTGGCCTTGAGGAGCCTGCAGATATATCCCTGGGAGGACAGGTAGTGGGAAGTAAGGATGTCTGTTTGGTTTATATATTGATCTCCTGACCTTTAAAAATAACATTTCTTTTTCAGTTTAGAAACTTGGATTCCTCTTCTTGATTGTACTGATTCTGTAAGTGAGAAAAAGGTTGTTAATCTCTTAATCACTGGTGTTATTAAATGAGGTAAATATTAGAAGGAGGCTTTTCTCTTTAACTCATAATCTTGTGGCAGACACTCGCTAGGTTAGCCTCTTACAGCTGTGTCAATGTGTGTCCTTCTGCTTCAATGAAGCAGTCAAACATACAGGCTTTAGCACCTCATCTCTCTTTTTTTTTTTAATCCCCTATGTTTTTGGCTTCCTGGAGGATAGCATCCTGCTCCAGAAACACTTTCTGATTGACCCTTAGGTCCACTTTGCTTAGTGGTGATCCTTTCTACTCCCCATTTTCCTGCCCTTGCTTTCTGCCTGTGTGTACTTCTATGGTCTCATAAATATATCAAGTTTCTTGGATTGTTTGAGCCATGCCGGCAATTTCTGTTTTCTTCCGTCAGCATCTTCAGGAGAGCCGTGTACACAAAGACAAAATGGCTTTCAAAGTAAGCTACATTCCCATTTCAGTATGGGTGCAGACATCAAATTGAAGGCTACTCAGCTCTACCTGCCGTTGGTTGTATCAGCTGCCTGGAGATTAACCTCTTCTAAGGCTCTGAGCTATTTTTGAGGTCAAGACTGCAACAACATTAAAGCTAGAACCCATTAGAAAATCACTTTCATCATCTCTCCTTTTTCCAAATCAGTGGCTTTTTCCCCCCTCCTTCTGATCTCATAACCCTTTAATCTCCTTTGTAGCAGAACAAGGAGACTGTTAGTGTTTGCATCCGATGAGGTTAGCATCCTTCATAGATAAAAGTTTCAGAAGAAACCAAGATATTAGAGAAGTGTATGGAGATATGAGCTTCATCTCCAGGTGGACTGCCCCAGTGCAGAAGGTGCCCTGCTCCCCTGTGCAAGCAGGGCCATTTTTGTGGATATTTTGTGCAAACCAGGCTCAAAGTCTCCAAAAGAGACACAGCAGAAAGCCTTTTGTTGCATTATTTCTAAAGGCTTGAGGTTTTGAAGGGAAGGGATTTTGTTTTCCTCTGAGCTACACAATGGAGCTTTCACAGAACCTCTTTTAAAAGGAATAGCTACAGCCTTTGTGTTGAAGGGTGTGTCTTTTGGCAGGGTCTGCTGATGCAGACAGACTGGCTGGTGATTAACAAAGGTCATTAGACTTTGGAATCTGGCTAGCAGCCTCAGATGGTATGTCTTCTGTGTGTGGAAGGACGACTCCCAAGAAACCAAGGCATTCTGGAGGTTCCCTCTCCAGCACATCTCCAAATCCTGCTGCAGAACAGGATCTGGTCCAGGGACGTCCTGATCTAACCAGTACTCTGCTGGGACTAACGAACCAGCCTATCAATCATGGAATAAAAGAACCTTTGGAGATCTTTGGTGAATGACATTTGAGGAGGAGAAAGGTGCTGCTTTTTGAGAAGAAATGAAAACAGTTAATTCTTTGTTGGGAAGAGAAGAGCTTAGGAGGAGCCCAGCCTGTCCTTGTAGCGTTCACTTGTCAGCCTAGCAGAATCCAAGCGAAGCCATGTTGTGCACGGAGGAGAGGCTCTGAGCTAAAATGGCTGCTCCTACAGCTCAGAGGACTAGGGCAGCTTAGTGAGTCTTAGAGCTTCAGTGACGCAGGAGCTCCTATCTCCTGAAAGTGTGATAAACACATTCAGCAGAGCTGTGGCTTGCTTGGCTGAGATGAAAGGACTAAGCTTGGGGGATGGGGAGTGAGCATTGGATGATCTGTTTTTTTCTGTGAAGTGTTCTAAATGCAGGAGTCGTCTGCACCATGGAAAAATTTGTTTTCAGGTCTAATGGACTGTGCGAAAGGAGAAGTGGGGTGGGGCTCAGTGACTGCTGTAATTTGATCCAGAGCTGATAGCAACCTCTTCCACACAATTTGGGCTGGTGCTAAAAGCCTGTGTATCTGGAATATTGAGACTTAGTTAGCTGAAAGGACTCTGGTGTCCAGTTCAATGTTTATTGAAGTAGGATAAATTGTTGGGTGAAAGAAGAGGAGGTAAAATGTCTGTGTCTCACTCTGCAAAGCTCTGTCCAGGGCTGGACTTGGCCAGAACTTATTTTAGCAGGCTACAGGTAGAAGCATTCTTTCATAGAAAATCCTCATGCCATGACTTCTTGCACCCCTCTGACACATCATTACTGGACTTTGTTCCTCCAGCAGAAATCACATATCTTTTATAAGAGAGGCATAGAAAACTACCATAAAAAGATCTGGCTGCAACCTGAATTCTTAAAGACATTTGGTTCTAGATTACAGTGACTTAGTAGGGTTTGTGATGTACTCTGTGAAGTAACTTATTCATTCAGATAATAACTGATAATAACTGGGTATCTCCTTGCAGGATATATTCTAAGCTGGGAAGGACTACACCTTCCCAATATGCTTGGCATTTTGTGGTGAGACTGCCTTGAGCTAGCATGAAGTTTCCTGTAGATTTCAGTTGCACAGTGAATTACAGAATGAGGGAGATGAACTCTGCTCTGCTTTATTCCATACCAGGTTTATAGCTTGATTGTCAGTGGTGTTGCTTTATATCCAAGTCTAAATTTCATGTTTATAAAAGTGAAAGTGACAGGAAGGGAAAGCTCTGACTTAGTAGCCCCTCTTCAGAGCTACTAGATTCTGTGGTCTTAATATAAATGGACGTGCCAAGGTACAATCTCAAACCAGAAACTGAATTGTCATCTAAAGTTGGTTGCTTGGAAATCTCATGAGGAATATTTTATGACCTAATTAGACTGGAGAAGCTGTTAAGTTTTAATTGGTAGGTAGTAAAAAAGCAAATAACCACTCACTTCATTGGGGTGGGGGAGGGGTAACTACACTATTTGGGGAAAGGAAAAATGTAAACCCTAGTATCAATAAAGATATTAAAATAATAAAAGCAATACCAAAAGCCACGACCATTTCCAAGAGTCAATTCTATGCTACCATTTGGTGTTAAAACACTAATGTAATAATATGGAAATGAATAAAAGAAATTGAAATTTTCCTGCCCCTCAATAAGGATGGATGTCCTCTTTCCTTCTAAGAAGACTCTAGTTCAAAAAGAAAAAGTCTATGGAGAAGTCAGAATCAATATTAAGTTATCTAGAATTCTGAATGTGGTGGAGAAACTTAAAAACTGTACCAACTTTTGAAGTATTAATGTTTCCTTGACAGATGGCATTTGAAGATTTATCAAAGCAGAAAACATTTATATGAGTTCTCTTTCCTTTGATGTTAGGAAGTCAAGGACTTTGTCTCTATTATGTCTGATTGCCTCTCGTTGGCAAAGAGGAGCAGGAGCAGGAAGGGTAGTGATGGGGGGGTTCATTCCACGAGCAGATCTCTGGCCTCTTTGGGTTTGTGGTATGTGTGCTCCTCGTGATGCTTTCTTCTGACCTCTGCCTCAGGTTCCTGATGTGAGAGGGTAGCCCCCAGTCATGGAGGTGCTTCAGTGCGATGGCTGTGACTTCCGAGCCCCATCTTATGAAGATCTCAAGGCACACATCCAGGATGTCCACACGGCGTTCTTACAGCCGACTGATGTTGCCGAGGACAATGATGAGGAGCCACTATCTGGGACTGTGAATGCTAGCAATCAGACAGAGGTGGAGTTCTCTTCTATAAAGGATGAGTTTGTGATTGCAGAGGATTTATCAGGTAATTCTACACCAAGCTCACATGTCTGAGAAATTTTGTCATTCATCATCATCATTATTAATATTATTATTATTAACCAGTAACCAGTATTATGTGTGGCTTCTGAACTTTCTTACTCCCTTCAAGACATTTGTAGGCATCATTTTTTTCTCTTAGTTATCTTAGGTTATTGTCCTTTTAGTGACCCTGTGTGTTCCTCTCTTAATGTTGAAAACAAAAGTGTCTCAGAAAGTTCTAGAATAAATCTTACAGTTGATGAAACTTGTCTTTATTCTGTATCCAAAGCTATCTGTGATATTTTCATCATTAGCACTCTGTAGCCTTCAGTGCATCTGGAGTCATTGTGCCTGTTGAATGTGTTGCTTATTCAAGAATAACTGAAATGGTGCTATTTTGTGTGTTTGAATTTCATGTTCTCTTTTGCTTTACTTTTCTCATTTTAATCTTCTTAAATATTTTCTATAGGTCAAAGTGCATCTGCATTGGGGAGTGGAAGTTACTATGGCCACAGTCCCGGATATTACGGTCAGCATATTACCCCTAATCCCAAACCAACCAACAAATTTTTTCAGTGCAAGTTCTGCGTACGCTACTTCAGGTCAAAAAATCTCCTCATAGAACATACTAGGAAGGTCCATGGAGCTCAAGTTGAAGAAAGTCCCACAGGACCTCCTGTCCCAGGATCCTTAAATTATAATATCATGATGCACGAAGGATTTGGAAAGGTCTTTTCTTGCCAGTTTTGCACATACAAATCACCTCGGAGGGCAAGGATAATTAAGCATCAGAAGATGTACCACAAAAACAGTCTGAAGGAGTCCACAGTGCCACCACCTGCTCCAGCTCCACTGTCAGACCCTGTGGTTCCGCCTGTGTCCTTGCAGGACCCCTGCAAGGAGCTACCGGCTGAGGTCGTGGAGCGCAGCATCTTAGAATCCATGGTCAAACCTTTGACCAAGTCTCGAGGCAACTTCTGTTGCGAGTGGTGCAGCTACCAGACCCCCCGCCGAGAACGCTGGTGCGATCACATGATGAAGAAACACCGCAGTATGGTCAAGATCCTTTCTAGCATCAGGCAGCAAGAAGGGACTAATGTATCTGAAGTGCAGAATAATAATGAACCCAGCCCCACATCCAACTCCACCTACCTGTCCATGAATGCTGCAAGCCGGGAGGTACCCAACACTAATGTCTCCAATTTCAGGGGCTCCATGGGCAACTCCATCATGAGACCTAATTCTTCTTCAACTTCCAAGTTTTCTTCTATGTCTTACCCTCAGATGAAGCCGAAGTCACCTCATAATTCTGGCCTTGTGAACTTGACGGAGAGGTCCCGTTACGGAATGTCTGACATGACCAATTCATCCACTGACCTGGACACTAACAGCATGCTAAATGACTCTAGCTCTGATGAGGACTTAAATGAGGTAGACAGTGAGAATGGTTTAAGTGTTATAGATCACCAGGCGTCAGGACTGTCTGCAGAGCAGCTGATGGGCTCTGATGGCAACAAGCTGTTAGAGACCAAGGGGATTCCATTTCGAAGGTTCATGAATAGGTTCCAGTGTCCCTTTTGTCCTTTCCTCACCATGCACCGTCGCAGCATTTCCCGTCACATAGAAAATATCCACTTATCTGGAAAGACAGCTGTCTACAAATGTGACGAGTGTCCGTTTACTTGTAAGAGCTCATTAAAACTCGGGGCTCATAAACAGTGTCACACGGGTACGTCGGATTGGGATACTGTGAATTCTCAAAGTGAAAGCCTGTCTTCCTCGTTGAATGAAGGAATGGTATCTTACGAGAGCTCCAGCATCAATGGTAGAAAGTCGGGCGTCATGTTGGACCCCTTGCAGCAGCAGCAACAGCAGCCACCACAGCCACCTCCGCCACTACCACCACCGCCACCACCACCACCATCATCACAGCCACTGCAGCAGCCTCCACCACCACAGCTGCAGTCACCACACCAGGTGCCACCTCAGCCACAGCCACCACCAACACAGCAGCCACAGCCACCCACACAGGTCCCACCTCTGCACCCTTACAAGTGCACCATGTGTAGTTATTCCACCATGACTCTGAAAGGGCTAAGAGTCCATCAGCAGCACAAACATTCATTCTGCGACAACTTGCCAAAATTCGAGGGGCAGCCCTCGAGCCTACCACTAGAAAACGAGACAGATAGCCACCCCTCTTCTAGCAACACTGTGAAGAAAAGTCAGACCTCAATTCTTGGATTGTCCTCCAAGAATAACTTTGTAGCTAAGGCCTCCCGGAAGCTTGCTAATGACTTCCCTCTTGACTTGTCACCTGTGAAGAAGAGAACAAGGATCGACGAGATAGCCAGCAATTTGCAGAGCAAGATCAACCAGACCAAACTGCAGGAAGATGCGATCATCAATGTCGAGGACGACGAGGAGGAAGAGGATGACAACGAAGTAGAGATCGAGGTTGAGTTGGACAGGGAAGAGGAGCCGACGGATCCCATCATGGAGGTTCCCGCTTCCTTTGCAGCCCAACAGATTTGGGCCAGAGATGCTAGTGAGTCCCAGAAGGAGCCCAACTACAGAAGTCTCACCCACGATTACACTGCCACCAACGGGGCCGAGATCGAACTCACACTTTCTGAGGACGAAGAGGATTTCTATGGCTCTTCAACAAGCATGAAAGACCATCAAGTGTCCAATGCGGCTCTGCTGAACACCCAGCCCCCTATCTACGGGACAGAACACAGTAACGAAAATACCGATTTTGGTGACTCTGGAAGGCTTTACTATTGTAAACACTGTGACTTTAATAATAAATCTGCCCGGAGTGTTAGCACCCACTACCAGCGAATGCACCCATACATTAAGTTCAGCTTTAGGTATATCTTAGATCCCAATGATCACAGCGCAGTGTACAGGTGCCTGGAATGCTATATTGACTACACCAACTTTGAAGACCTCCAACAGCATTATGGCGAACACCACCCAGAGGCCATGAATGTACTCAACTTTGACCATTCGGACCTGATCTACCGATGTCGGTTTTGTTCCTACACGAGCCCGAATGTCAGAAGCCTGATGCCACATTACCAAAGAATGCATCCCACGGTGAAAATCAACAATGCTATGATCTTTTCAAGCTACGTTGTAGAGCAGCAGGAAGGGCTGAATGCTGAGTCCCAGACCCTGCGGGAGATTTTGAATTCAGCTCCCAAGAGCATGACGACATCCACGCCTGTGGCTCGTGGTGGTGGTATGCCAACTACGTTCAACAAAAACACTTCTCCCAAGTCCTTTACTCCAGAATGTGAAAACCAGAAGGACCCTTCGGTGAACACCGTTGTTGTTTATGATTGTGACGTTTGCTCGTTTGCGAGCCCCAACATGCACTCTGTCTTGGTTCACTATCAGAAGAAACACCCTGAAGAAAAGGCCTCGTACTTTAGGATCCAGAAAACCATGCGCATGGTGTCTGTGGACAGAGGCTCTGCCCTTTCCCAATTATCATTTGAGGTGGGTGCTCCAATGTCTCCCAAAATGTCCAACATAGGTTCCCCACCCCCCCCACAGCCCCCACCACCAGACCTCAGTATTGAGCTTTACTACTGCAAACACTGCTCCTACAGCAATCGGTCAGTTGTGGGGGTGCTTGTCCACTACCAGAAAAGACACCCAGAAATAAAGGTCACTGCCAAATATATCAGACAGGCTCCACCCACAGCTGCAATGATGAGAGGGGCTGAAGGGCTCCAAGATTCCCCTCGGCCTCCTGCCCCCATGCAGCTGAACCGGAGCAGTTCTGAGAGAGATTGCCCTCCTGTGGAGACTGAGATGTTCTTTTGCCAGCACTGTGATTATGGGAACCGCACGGTCAAAGGCGTACTCATTCATTATCAGAAGAAGCACCGGGACTTCAAGGCCAATGCGGATGTGATCAGGCAGCACACAGCTACCATCAGAAGCCTCTGTGACCGGAACCAGAAGCCTGCCAGTTGTGTGCTTCTCCCTGCTTCCGGTATGGAACGGGACAAAACGAAACTTCGAGCGCTCAAATGTAGGCAGTGCTCGTATACCTCCCCCTATTTCTATGCACTGAGGAAGCATATCAAGAAAGACCACCCTGCCCTGAAGGCCACAGTCACGTCCATCATGCGGTGGGCGTTTCTAGATGGCTTGATAGAAGCTGGCTACCACTGCGAGTGGTGTATCTACTCCCACATGGAACCCAGTGGTTTGCTCCTGCATTATCAAAGGAGGCACCCTGAGCATTATGTAGATTACACTTATATGGCTACCAAACTCTGGGCTGGGCCAGACCCATCCTCTCCCACTCTTGCCATGTCAGCTGAAGCCAAAACATACAGATGCAGGGACTGCGTTTTTGAAGCCGTCTCCATCTGGGACATCACCAATCATTACCAGGCGTTCCATCCCTGGGCCATGAATGGTGATGAATCTGTGTTGCTGGATATCATCAAAGAGAAAGATGGCGTGGACAAGGCCCTCCTTGCACCTGAAGAGTTGATAGGCCCTGTGAATTGTGAAAACAGTATGCCCAACCCCCTTCCCGAGCAGGAAGCTGAGTGCCCAGAGGATGCAAGACTTTCCCCAGAGAAAAGCATTCATCTGGCTTCAGCTAATCCTGCTATCTCTTCCACCCCGTACCAGTGTACAGTGTGCCAGTCTGAGTACAACAACTTGCACGGCCTCCTCACCCATTATGGGAAGAAGCATCCTGGTATGAAAGTGAAGGCTGCTGATTTTGCCCAGGATATTGACATCAACCCAGGTGCCGTCTACAAATGCAGGCATTGTCCGTACATCAACACTCGCATCCATGGCGTCCTGACCCATTACCAGAAGCGACACCCGGCCATCAAGGTGACCGCTGAGGACTTTGTGCATGATGTGGAACAGTCAGCTGACATATCCCAGAATGACGTGGAGGAGACAAGTAGGATTTTCAAACAAGGGTACGGTGCCTACCGGTGCAAGCTGTGTCCTTATACCCATGGCACTCTGGAGAAACTCAAAATCCACTATGAGAAGTACCACAACCAGCCTGAGTTTGATGTATTTTCCCCCTCTCCTCCGAAGCTGCCAGTGTCCCTTGAACCTGAGATAACCACTGAAGTGAGCCCCTCCCAGGTCTCCGTGACGGAGGAGGAGGTGGGAGAGGATCCTATGTCCACTGCTCACTTCTCTACCTCGCATCTGGTCTCCCACACTGTGTTCCGGTGCCAGCTCTGCAAGTACTTCTGTTCCACTAGGAAGGGCATTGCCAGGCACTACCGGATCAAGCACAATAATGTCCGTGCCCAGCCCGAGGGCAAAAACAATCTCTTCAAGTGTGCCCTGTGTGCCTACACCAACCCCATCCGCAAGGGACTGGCAGCCCACTACCAGAAGCGCCACGACATTGATGCATATTACACCCACTGCCTTGCAGCCTCCAGGACCATCAGTGACAAGCCGAACAAGGTGATCATCCCATCCCCACCCAAAGATGACTCTCCTCAGCTGAGCGAGGAACTGCGGCGGGCTGTTGAGAAGAAAAAGTGTTCCTTATGTTCCTTCCAGTCTTTCAGCAAGAAAGGCATTGTGTCCCATTATATGAAGCGACACCCAGGGGTGTTCCCAAAGAAGCAGCATGCCAGCAAGTTGGGGGGCTACTTCACAGCAGTCTATGCAGATGAACATGAGAAACCCCCACTGATGGAAGAAGAGGAGAGAAGCAGCTTTGAGAGGGCCGAGGTGGAAGGCGAAGCTCAAGACATTGAGTGGCTCCCGTTCCGCTGCATCAAATGTTTCAAGCTGTCCTTCAGCACAGCAGAGTTGCTGTGTATGCATTACACAGACCACCACAGCAGGGACTTAAAGAGGGACTTCGTCATCCTAGGCAGCGGCCCCCGCTTCCAAAACTCCACCTTCCAGTGTAAGCACTGTGATAGCAAATTGCAAAGCATAGCCGAGCTGACCTCACACTTGAACATTCACAATGAGGAATTCCAGAAGCGTGCCAAACGCCAGGAGAGGAGGAAACAGCTTTTGAGCAAGCAGAAATATGCAGATGGTGCTTTTGCAGATTTCAAACAAGAGAGGGTAAGGATATGTTTTGATTTCCCTTCCCCCAGGAGGCCTCTCATCACTGGTGCCCACATGCACTTCGTTGCCAGCCAAACTGCTGCAGGCTTCCTAGTGACTTAGCTTGCCAGAGAGCTCAATAAGTCAATTAAACATTTCGAGCTTGATTATTCCCTGTTCTGTGCTCGCCCCACTCCATGGTCCTGTCCTCCTCCCCTTCTCCCTCTGACTCCTCCGATGGCTCCCCAGGGGAGGTTTGGGGTGGTTTCTATGTATGTCTTCCTGCCAAGTAGTGTTTTCTAAAGCCTAGGTTTAAAAAAAAAAAAGACAGTGGTTGCTTTTCCTAAGGCAGTTGTGGGCTGTCTCTTGGTACCCTTAGCCCTTCTCAGCCATGACACGGTCTCCAGTGTTTGCTTCAAGAACCTAACATCTCAAGGAATAGACTTCCTTCCTTCCTTCTTTCCTCCTTTCCTTTCCCTCCCTCCCTCCCTCCCTCCCTCCCTCCCTCCCTCCCTCCCTTCCTTCCTTCCTTCCTTCCTAAATCAAGAAGTTCATTAAAGGAATAGCTGTTGCAACATGTCACCTGCGCAATCAAAACTGGTCTGAAAGCCAGATAACTTAGTAACTGTGACTGTGGGCTTCTACACAGCAATCTCTCCTCACCAGCCGGAACAACCTAACTGGGTTCCAGAGACAGCGCCGAGTAGGCAATGTGCCACGACTGATGAGGTTTTATGTACAATGGAAACATTTTAACCTGTGGATCCTCTTTAAAATATAGTATCCAGTAATCTGTAAGAGTAAAATGCCTGCCTTTGAGGAGGGTGTGCTGTACTGATGGCTACCACTGTATTTTACCAGCCTTTTGGTCACTTAGAAGAGGTGCCAAAGATCAAGGAGAGGAAAGTGGTGGGCTACAAGTGTAAATTCTGCGTGGAAGTGCATCCGACGCTTCGGGCCATCTGTAACCACCTCCGGAAACACGTCCAGTATGGCAGCGTCCCGGCTGTGTCGGCTGCTGTGAAGGTGAGAAGGGGAAGGTCCGGGTACCTGGTGTGTGTGTGTGTGTGTGTGTGTGTGTGTGTGTGTGTGTGTACGCGCATGCATATCTGAGTTATTTATTAACCCATTGCTTGAAGCAGCCTGGCAGAGTGTGGCTTGGGATGCGGGCATTCTCAAGTTATGCTTGGCTTGCTTTGGCTTGTTTTGATTTCTTTGCAGGTTGGACCTTCCACATCATTCCATTCAGGGAAAGGTTTGATCTAGTTTCTGATTCTGAGGGACAGTCTGGTGGAGAAAGATGGCCCCACATTCTCATCTAGGAGGCTTGGGGTCACATTATTTCGTGCTCATTGTCTCTTAGGTCATCATTCTGTGCTGTCAGAGCTCATGGGAGGAATTAATCATCTGGACCTCCTCCTGCCTCACTCTTACTGTCATTTGCCTGAGCATGGGCCAGTCCAGGAGAATCTGTATTTTGCTTCTTTCTAGGTTCTTAGAGGTGTGCAAGGGGCATTGATCAAATATAACAGTAAGAGCCTTTAAGACCTGGTTTGTCTGCTGCACCACTCTTTCCACAAGATGCTGCATCATCATCCTTCTTTCCCCTCACCTTTGCTAGATTACCTGTTTTGAATTCCATAAAACAAATAGCAGTTACTGTTTCAATAGCCAAGTCTCCATCCCTATCTTCTAGAATGTACTTACCACTTCTGAACACAGAAATTAATTCAGGTTTCTGCCCTTTCCATCTGGATATTGGAATATATTTTTATGATTTGCTCTTTCTTGACCTTTGTACTCTGTTTACTCTGAAGGTAAAGCTTATCTTTTCTTGAACACTGAACCCTGTCTTTGAGAACACTGCTAACCCAAGGACAGAGAGGCGAAAGTGTCTACACTTGACTGTAGTGAGTCACAGGCTTGCTTCCTAGACTCACACAAGAGAAAAATCAGTATTCCAAGAAGCTACTTCAAAAACCGATGGCTTAAAAGTCAAACTGCTCCTTAATTTTTGGAATTAACCACATAGTAACATTCATTTGAAAGTGATATTTCTATGGGCTAGATAGAGGCAGGTAACCATTGAGCTTCCCTGTCAAATGGCCCAAGGTTCTTAGATAGCCAGTATCTTAATTACTGTTCTATTGTTATGAAGAGACACTCTGACCAATGCAATACCATGACGAAGAAAACATTCAATTGGGGGCTTGGTTACGGTGTCAGAGGGTTAGTCCATTATCATCAGGGTGGGTATGGGGAGTGTGGTGGAGCACTGGCATGGTACAGGAGAAGTAGCTGAGAGCTTTACATCCTCATTCATAGGCACAGGCGAGAAAGAGAGAGACACTGGGCCTGACATGGGCTTTTGAAACATCAAAGTCCATTCCTAGAGACACACTTTCTCTAACACAGGCACACCTCCTAATCTTTCCCAAACAGTTTTTGGTCCCAAACAGAGACCAAGCGTGCAAATATATGAACCTACGGAAGCCATTCAAGCTACCACAGCTATACTAGCTTTTTTTGTTCCCTTCCTTTCTCCTTCCTCCCCACCCCTCCCTTTCTCCCCACTTCCCTTCCCTCTCCTTTCAGCTCCCCTCCTTTCTTCTCTCAGAGTCATAATCCTAATCCAACTTTATTTTGGAATCAATGAGATCACAGTTTAAATATTCTTTCTGAGTTTGGTAGTGAGTGAATTTTCTTCAGATTGGGAAAGCCCATGTCACATGTCTCAGGCTCTCTTATTTCCAAATTAATGTTGCCTAAAAATCAACACCACTGTGGAAGAAACGACTCTCAAGCTTGCCTTCTCTGTACGGGGAGCCAGAGATGCAGGGGAGAAAACATTGACGGAAATGCTGACGAGCTTGGGAGAATGAAGGGAAAAGAAGAAAGCTGGAGTAGTAACAATGGATATTTATTTTGTTGGTGGGGCATGTGTGTGTGTGTGGTTCTCTTAGCAGGAGGCTGAAGACCCTTCCCACCTGTTCCTGGATGGATTGGAAGCAGCCAGAGACGCCAGTGGCACGCTGGTGGGCCGGGTGGATGGTGGACACTACTTGCTTGATGCAATGTTGGAGGATGAAACCCGGCCGGGGGGATACCATTGCAGTCAATGTGACCGGGTCCTGATGTCCATGCAGGGGCTGCGTTCTCATGAGAGGAGCCACCTGGCCTTGGCCATGTTTACCCGAGAGGACAAGTACAGCTGCCAGTATTGCTCCTTTGTTTCTGCATTCAGACACAAGTAAGTGTCACTGGGTAGTCCCTCATTGTTATTGGGAAGGCATACCTTAAAGAAGGGAGCTAAGCTGTAGCAGGAAACAGGTACCCAGATGACTATGAAAGTTCAGTTCCTGGTTCCTACTTGCTGTGACCTTGACCTAAAAATGGACCTAAGATAAGAATAGCAGTGAGGAGACTGAAAAAATGAGACAGAGAGGAATCATCATTTACTCAAGAGAAGACACAGTTATTGGGGGCAGATGTTTTTCCTGATAGATCCACCAAATAGCCAAAAGTTAAATATCATTTGAAGAAGCCAAGTTCTGTTTGGAAAACCAAGGGGTTAAAGACGGCAAATTAGTCCAGACAACGCTGTGACTGGAGAATCATTGGAAGGTAGCAAGGATTATGGATGCTAAGGATTTATTTGGGATCAGCAAGGTGGAGGGATGAGGAAAGGCACCTCTTGCCAAACTTGGTAACCTCAGTTCAGTTCCAGTGACTCACAGAGAGAAGTTAGGAGGACTGGCTTCTGCAAGTGGTACCTTCTTCATGTTACAAGTGCATGGAAGCACACATACACACACACACACACACACACACACACACGTATGAATTGCTAAAAGTTTGGGGAGTCTAAGAAGTAGGGATGTCCCCAGCTCGTTATAGCTTGGAAAGTGGGAAAGTGGGTGATAGGAAGGGGGCAGGGACTAAGGGAAGGAAACTTTTTGTCCCATAAATATTTTTCCTGTAAGTCTGGCAGAATATTGAAGGTAGTTTTAGTTTACTGTTTATCTCTGTGGTAATTGAAAATGAGTGAGGTCTGTTTGCTTCAGAGTTCAGACAGAATGCCTAAAGCAGGAGGAGCCATGTTTCTCTTTAGAGAGTAGGAGAGATGACACACTTTTTACTCTTATACAGAGCCTAACATTTAGTCTTTGCCTGCATGCATCCGTACAGTGGCATTAAAACTGGCATTCTCGGTTCCTTAGGTATTGAACCACACTGCATGATACACATAGGCCCTCAGTAAGTTATTTTGAATAAAAGAATAATTTATGCCTGGCATTATCCCTTGGGAGAATGTGAAGATGATTGGGGTATAATTGCCTTACTAAAAGAAAAGAGTGGACAAAATAAGGTACATTTAAAATGAAAAGATTTTGGTAAGATGCTGAGAAATTTAACAAAGGAAAATGCACCCTATACTTGGGGACAATTGAGAGGAATTTGTAGATTGTGAGAATTTGAGTCAAGTCTTAAAAACAGGAAGGTTTAGCCTTTCTGGTTTGAGAAGTCGGGGTAGGGAGAAGAGAGGGTCCAAGGTGGAGAAGATGTCAACCTAGGTTGAGGCCTAGCTGGTGGTTTAGTTTCAGTAAGCCTTAAGTTACATAAGAAGGAATAGTAGAGTTTATCTTCTGACTAAGTAAACATCCTATTAGGATGTCTATAAATGCCAGGAATTAGTGTTATTATAATTACTGCACTGGCAAAAGGAAGAGACTGGAATGAGTAGCATTCATAATTACCAACAATTATCGCACCTGCTGATACAGCGGGCACTATCTTAAGTACCTTGAGCTATTACCTCTTTCGATTTACAAAACATCCCTATGAGCTATGCCTGGCCCATTATTATCTCCATATTATAAATGGGAAAAGTGAGGACTGAGTAGACAAAATAGTTTTCCTGGGTCAACATAGCTTATAAGCAAATATCTGGGATCCTGTTTCAGACAGTCTGACTGACTGTATAGCTCAGCCAGGGAGATCAATTTAGAAGAAATCCTAGGAGCTCATTTAAGAAGTTAGGGATTGGATTCAGGAATGCATCAGTAAAGGCCAAATAACAGAGCAGAAGCGGCATCCAGTTTTGAGTCTGCTTAGTTGGGAGAATGGCAGGGCCACTTATGGAAATGAGGAACATTGGCTTTGTAGGAAGGTGTTAGGTCTGTGTACACAGGATGAGTACCTTTGAGTCACTCAACAGAATGTTGGTCTTTGGGGTCCTGTATGAATGAGAACATCGCATACCTTGTTGGCTAGATTTATTACTTTTCAGACTAATTATTAAGAAGTACTAGGGGTTTATTCTAATTAAGTAATATCCTCGTAAATTGCTTCTGGAAGAGTGATGTATGACAACTATAGTTGTATTTATCAGAAGGGGTTTCCAGCCCACCCTTTGCACACATGATTCCTTGAAACACAGTTGCATTGTGCTCCATATTGGTATAGATCCTGGGAACACTGCAGCCTGTGTGAGTAGGTCACACTCGCTACATTTCTCTTAACTCCCACCATCTCCCATCTCTCCCTACCCTCACCCCATTTCTCTATATGAGTTAGATGGGCACTCTTACTAGAGAGCTGGGCAGAAAAACCTTCTGTTTTTGGATTATCATGACCCATGCTCTGTGAAGAGAAAATAATGATCTGCTATAACTGTTACCCTCTCTCAATCCAAAAAAAAAATCTTTCTCTTTCTCCTCCTCCTCCTCCTTTGAAATAGTTTCATACGCTGTCCTAGAATTTTCCATATAACCAAGACTGGTCTTGAACTCCTGATGCTCCTGCCTGTACTTTCCACGTACTAGGATTATAGTTATATAAACCACACTAGGCTTCTATAAAGATCATTTATCTCTTCCTCCAGATTCTCCTCCTGTTAAGAATGGCTTTCACAACTCTGGCCTCCCTATTTATTTATTGGTAATGGTGCACGTCAGCATTCGAAAACAGCAGGGAAGACTTGGACCAGCTTAGGATTCAGATATTTGGGAGAGTGATGGGAAAACGCCTGTGGGTTTAATCTGCTTTCCTTTTCTTCCACCCCAAGCTTGGATCGCCATATGCAGACCCATCACGGACACCACAAACCATTCCGCTGCAAACTCTGCTCTTTCAAGTCCTCCTACAACAGCCGGTTGAAGACACACATCCTCAAAGCCCATGCTGGTGAGTGGTTCCCTGGAGTGCCCTTCAGTACTCTCTCAAGTTGCCTACCTCACAGCCTTGAGTGAAACTGAAAGTTTCCCCGACAGGAATGACACACAATTTATACTTGGGATGGTTGCATGTACAGTTTTAAAGAGAACAACAAAATTAAATTTTACTCATAAAGCCAAAATAACCACCAGTGCTTCATTTGACTGATGTCACTAACAGCTTAGAATTAGACTGTTTTGTTTTTAAAAGAAATTTCTAAATTGCCTTGACTGGATCATGGGATGACAAAAAACTCTTTTTGAATTGTTAAAAAAAAAATCCACTAAAGCTAATTTCTACATGAGACAGAACATACGCTAACACAAAACTCAGGAAGCATGGGGTGGCTCAGGAGATACTCAGAGATAAGCCATGTCTTTTCGACTTGAGTCGCGAGTGTCCAGGAGCTGTGCTGTTTTGGTCTCTACATGGTATTTATCCCAGGCTGTGCACAAAGCTGTGATGGCCATCAACTTACTTATTTCTATAGCATTCCCAGTGGTAGGTACTATGTGATTGCCCATGTGCCTTCTGTACTTTACAACACTCTGAGCCGTTTTACAAAAGCATGGCTCCTCTTTTGCCCACCAATCATGTTTCATGAGCATTGGACCTGTTGAGCTATTCTATTTTAGTACAGTGAAACTGCTTATGCCACACAACAGCCCTTAGCCCTGCTGGCGATCAGATGTGGAACTAGGAGATTAGTTATGTAGGCTTGTTTCTGATAGTATTTGAATGTCCCTGGGAAACTTCTCCTAAAGTTCAAGGAGTAGGTAGCTTCAGGATTCGCCTTACTTTTTAGTACTCGTGAATATCACTAATGATTCAGCTGGGACAGCATCCTGGTGAGCTTTTCTCACTGCCTTTGGCCTTGACCAAAAAGCATTTTTACCATTGAGGAGCTGGGTGAATGGTTTTGGCCCAGCGAAGGTCTCTGAACCAACCAGATGCTGCATCACCTTGAAAGCAGTAAGTTGAGTGTACATTCCTAGAGCTGACTGACTTAGCCTCCTCTGCTCAGTCGTTGGCTAACAGTATCCAGAAAGAAAAAGAAAAGCAATATAATTCTGCTATCACCACACCGGGGGAATCTCAGTCACTGTGATGTAACTGTGAGCCACTGAGAGAGATCCTCGCCTTAGAGAAAGCAGTATATTTTACCACAAGTCTCTCAGCTTGCCTATTCTCAGTTGAGTTTTATTTATTTTTATTAGTATCCCCAGATAGGGCTTGCTGTGTAGCTCAGGCTGGCCTTGAACTCACTGTCTAGCCCAAGTTGGTCTCAGAGTTGCAGTAGCCCTCTTGCCTCATCCAGTGGAGTTCTGGGATTATAGGCCTATGTGCTCTCTTGCCTGACACTTTGTTGAGTGAGAGCAAAGCAGGGCTGAATTTGACTCTTAGGTTGTGAGACGGACTCAGAACTACCTAGCAAGGTTCATGCATCCAAACTCACATTAATATTAGAGGCTAGAGAGGTAGCTTCACAGTTAATAACACTTATTGCTCTTCAAGAGGACCTGAGTTGGATCCTAAGTACATATTTATTAGTGAAAATTTGGGAAAAAAAATGTTCAGTCATCCATAATGTTATTACATAAAGGGCCACTGTTAATATTTGATACTTGCTGTCAACTGTTTTCTCTATAATTATTTTCCACAGTTGTAATTATAATGTCTGTAAAGAATGTTTTGTTTTAATTCACTCTTAATTTTCTGTCTTACTACAAGTTCTTCAAGAATTTATTTTAATCGTGGTTCATCAAGAGGATATACCTACATTTGCCTGATTGTTTTCCTTCAAAATGTACATTGTTTCATAGCTTTCCACGTGTAAATAGTATAATTTTTTCATCAATTTGTTTGTTTGTTTGTTTGTTTATATTCTCTGTGTGTGCCCATGTTCCATTCCATTTGTGTGTGTGTGTGTGTGTGTGTGTGTGTGTGTAAAAGTCAGAAGCTACCTTGCGGGAGTCGGTTCTTTCTATCACATGGGTTGCAGGGTTGTAACTTGGGTCATGAGCCTTGCCTGCATATGCCTTTACCCAATGAGCCACCTTGCCAGTCCATAAATAATTTTACTCTCCAAAGAAAATCTCCTGTATTAAGGGTGTGTCCCTCTCCCCTTCCTCCCTTCCCTCTCTCCCTTTTTCCTTGTCTCCCTTCCTTGCTCATTGGGATTTTTGTGACAGTATCTCACTATTGCAGCCAGGCTGTCCTCTAACTCACAGTCTTTCTGCTCTAGCTCAATGCTAAACCCCCATGCCTGCCTTGTATGCAGTTTTCTTAATAGAGACTACCAGTGGTAGGGTTATTAGATTGGGGGGCCAAATTGACCTGTTGTTACTGAAAATGAGATTGATTTCCAGATTGATCAGACTAGTATATATTTGTCCGGTAATAGACTAACTCACTGATGAGTTCATTCTTAAAATGTAATGAACTTGAAAGTTATAGCATAGGTAAGCCACACTCTTGTCTTGATTTGATCATGGCTTTCTGTGCTGTATTTCTGTTTAAATGTACTATTGAATGCTGACAACAGTATGCACGATTCCCTTCCCACTTATGCATACCACATATAATTCTTCCTCCTAAAGAAATGTTGCATTTCTATAGTGTTGATTATATAGGAAATGGGATTTCATTATGAACTTCCCCTCGGCCCCAAATATATGTGGGGAGAAAATGGATAAGAATGTGTCAGATGAGGGGGTAAGTAGTAGTTCAGCAGTTTTAAATATTGAGAATTAATACAATAGGGCTGCCACAGAGGGACAATATGTTTGAAAAAGTCGCTGAGAAAAAGAATTAAACCTAATATTTTCTGTGGATTGGAAGAAACCTGCCCTGATCAATTTTAATACAGAGAAGGGGGAAGAAGTTTGAGGCCCCCTCTCTGAATTAGGTGAATTAGTTGGGTGGGGAATCATCCCAAAAGTCGAACTGCTGTAGGTAGAACAAGAGATTGACAGCGACCAGGTGGCCTTATCTTGGAGTTTGTGAGTGCTCTTTCCCAGGACTGTGGTTGTGAGAATGGGCAGGGAGTTAGCCTTGGAGGATTTCTAGACCAAGAATCCTTAGAACACCTCTCTAGAGAGAGCCAATTCACTGTGTGGTTTTGCTTTCTAGCCCTCTTTCTCCTGACTCCCACCTTTCCTGTCTACCTCACCACATCTCCTTCTAGGTGAACATGCCTACAAATGTTCTTGGTGCTCATTTTCCACCATGACAATCAGCCAGTTGAAGGAACACTCCCTCAAGGTCCATGGAAAAGCCCTGACCCTTCCCCGGCCACGGATTGTCAGTCTCCTCTCCTCACATTCCCACCACTCCTCTCAGAAGGCTACCCCAGCTGAAGAAGTAGAAGACTCCAATGGTAAGACTGGGTTCCTGAGATGCAGTCAACTGTGTAGGATTGAGTCTTTTTTTTTTTCCCCAAGAGCAAATTCTTATCTGAAAATATGATGGTTCAAATGAAGGAAAGGATATGAAAGCTCTAGATCCTGGAGTAGGAAGGAGCGCATATTCTGCATCTGCATGATGCCCTGGTTATAATGTCCATGGATACCAATCAGAGCATCATGTTGGGCAGAATGTGCCGGTGTTGGGTTCTTTTATGGTGGATTCTACTGGGACAGGAATGGAATGCAAGAAGGTATCTGTTGTTTTTATGAATATCTTGTCTTGTAAGAAAATGTTCTGTGAGGTGTGTGGAATGTCAATTAACCAAAGTTTGAAATAGATGGAGGAAAGAGGAAGTAAACAGGGCACTCATGTTGGAGGAGGTCACATGATATATTGGGGTGACTCTTTTCTTAAAGCATTAATTAGGAAATGGGTTTAGAACTTTTTTGCTTTGTTTCATAGCTTTGAAAGACAGGCAGGAAGATATAGAGACATGTGCTCCCTGGTATTGCTACCAGAGCATGTTGAGAAGACAAGAGTGTCAACCTGCAGGTAGTCAGTGGGCATAACATTGGGAGCTAAGGATAAGCATCCCATTTTCATCAGACTACATACGGGAACAGACCTGGTTGAGGAATCAGCTTGCTTGGAATGTTAGATCGGATCCTTAGTGGAGAAATGGACAGTAGCCTTGGAGAGCGTGAAGCTCCTCCCTTTGAGTCTGATGCATGACACCTTGTGCAACATGTCTGAGACCATAACTGCTGTGGTCTACAGCTCTCCCAGGATCTACTGTTCCATCCATGGGAAGAGCTCAGTAGACTGAAAGTAGAACAAAGGCCTGGATCTCATCCATCTCCCTCTGACAGTCATGTTTTCCTAGCCAGTCTTGGGTTCTATTCCTGTATGATGATGATATATGTAGGCCTCAACTGGTTGTCTTGAGAGATTAGTGAGACAAAGTATACATATAAAATGCCTGCAGTAATGTCTGACACACAGGAAGTGTCAGTGAGTGACCATTTTATTTCTGTGATTTTCATCATCTGGTTACAGCTATCGTCGTTGGGACCATTTATGGCAGATGTAGATTCAGGCTCATTCACATCAGGGCTTAAGTCAAGAGTTCTCCAAGGTGTCTTGAGAATCTGACAGCCTAACTTGTCAACAGAGTCTAAATCTCACTTTATCAAAACAGTAATTAGTAAGCTTTATTCGAAAAGTCTGTGAACAGGAGGGAACAGAAAGGCCAAAATTAAAATAAAATAAGAAGCCCTGAGTGTTGGACAGCCCTCAGAATTAAGAACTTCTAACAAGGAGGTTTCTTACGATTCCTAGGAGAGACCGAGCACACAACTTCCACAGCTGTGGTAGTTGAAACTACACTAGGAAGTCAGTACAGTTTGTCTTCAGTAAGAGTCTCCAAACTACAGTGGCCTAGAGTCCATGTGGGAGAGTCAAGGAAATAACCCCCTCATTTCAGAGTCTGTTCCCTGGGAGGGTGGGGATGGTAGTCTATTGTAACCAGAGGACAAAATCTAATTTGACCTAAATTGTAAGATTTTTTTTTTAATGTGAGTTTAATTAATTTTTTTTCTTTAATCTGAAATTGAAGCTATACTTCTGCAACCATTTGGGTGAAACTGATCCACTTAAATACCGTTCCCAGTAAAGCCTTTTCCTGGGACAATTCACTTGATATTAGACCTTCCTCCTTTATCTTCCTTGAGTTAGGTCCCTTGTGGCTCATTCTTCTCTACCTAGGATGAGAAGAGCTGGGCTCTTTCAACTCTCTGAACCTGTATTGGTCCTAAGCTGGTCTAGGCACCGAAAAGCCCTAGCTAAACACAGTGGCCTATCTGGTCCTCCAGTACCAGAAAATGAAATGCTTAGAAGACAGTGCACATACGAGCTTACTATAGGCCCAAGCCTGAAGCCTGACCTTTTCTTCTGGTGGTGGGGAGCAGGGGACGCAGTCAGGGTTCAGTGTCTTAGAAGCTAAACTTGGTCTGATATTATGAGACTGTAGCACACAGCCACAGGAAGATAAATTCCTAAATGCACTGCTGATTATTATTCGCTATCTTGAGAAAGAACACATTTGCTATAAAAGCTCTAGGTGGTAACCATTTCCTGAGACCCACACAAAACCCTTTGGACCTATACAGCTTTTAACATATATAAATAACCCACATCCAAGGACCAGGCCACGATTAGTTTAATTTGATGACAAAAAAGTTGATTAGGAGGTGGGGTGAACAGAACGGGGGCATCGAATAGACTGTTCTCACGGAGGAATAATTATGTGGAAAGAATAATTAATGGTTTGTGCATTCGATAAGTGTTTTCTTAAAGCTTTGCTTTAGATCTTGCATTGTTTAGTTCGGCCAGAAATGACTTAGGAGGCCCACGCTAGGAAGACTTTTTGCCAGGGAGCTGGTGGTGGATTCCTAGAAACAGCTCAGTCTGGAGGATGGAAAAACAGCTGTGGGGCTAGACAGTAGCCTGTAAATCATGCTTAGAATGGTGTTTGAAACACACATGTGAAATCCAATTGCACATTTTAATAGGGAGAAGCTGTGAGGCTGTTGGCTCTCAGTTAGGGTTTCCCACACTGCAGACGCCAGGTCACTGTGAACGCACGAACCAAAAATGTGTTGCAGGCCTAGGGGAGTGGAGACCCATAAACCTCGGGAAATGGCCAGTATGTCCTTGCCTATCTAAATCCCTAGTGAGTGATGAGAGTAAAACGAGTTGACATGCTCATTGCTGTTTTGCAGCAGGCAAACGCTTGCTGTCTTGAGAACAAGCCAGTTCTTTCTGGCAGAGGGAAACAATCCAGAGGGGAGGTTCTGTCTAGGCTCTTCTCAGTCCTAACCCAGAGGGATGCACTGAGGGAGGGGGAAGGGAAGCTGAGAGAGCAGAGACAAGAGGTAGAGGGCAGATCTCAACCCCAGATGCCTGGCCACACACCTGTTCTGAGCCTCAGCGAGGAGGACTCTTGGGCTCGGAGCTGTCAGCCTTGACACGTTTCATGGATCCTCTAAATACTTTGCATAATCAGTTGTTGGGAAGAAAAGCAAGGGCTGTGAGATATTGGTTTTGTGTATAAAATAATGGGAAATGACACTCAGTTGCTATTCCAAACAATGCATTAGGGGGAGGCAAGGAAGGTTGTCAACGAAAGAAGTATGTTTACTGTGTTCCTTCTCCTGCCATATAAAAGATAGGACTGGCTTTTTTCAGGCTCTTTCCAAAGTCTCTGCTTTCAGCCCAGAGAAGCACAGCTATAAAATAAAAAAGAAAGCAGGGCAACACAGTTTAGCCATGAGGTTTGCTTAGGTCTGAGAAGCAGCTCGAGGTGGTGTGGGCAACACACGTCCTGCCTTTTTCCTCCTTGAGTTTCCCCTGGCCAAAACCAATCAAGCAAGCAAATAAACGATTTCCTCTGCCTATCTAGTTCTGCCACATGAAACTGATTACTTTAGGAATTAATTACCACGAGATTGTTAAGACAAAAGGTAGTCACTAAGACTAAGTGTAAAATGAACTTAAAAAAAAAAGTGTTGAGCTTTTTTTTTTAACCAGTCGCTCACTTAGTTATCATCATTCCAAAGAAAAACACAAAGAACTCTTATACATAATACTTTGATTTTGTGAATTATTAGAAAAAAATATAATAAGCTATGTAAATATTTTAGAGTTTGGAAATTTTTAGGTAACAGGAAAATGTACGGAGCAATGTGCTTTGTTTGCTTTGTTTTTTAAGCCCATCTGGTCTTGAACTCACTGCATAGCATAGGCCGCTGTCAAACATACAGATACTTGGTGGCATGAGCTTCCAGAGTATTGGGGTTATAGGCATCTGGTACTGTTCCCAGATGCTCTGTGACTTGCTTGTTGCTATTATAACTTCTTTAGTTGCCTCTTTAAAACTCTAAATTAGAGAGTTTTTTACAAACACTATTTTGGAGGGGCAGGGCAGGCATGACTTCATGAGGAATCATAGACAACTCACATCTGAAAGATCACAGTCCTCTCTACTTATTCACAATTGACTTCAGTCATTTTTTTCTCCATTGCAGAATGTTTCAAAAACCAATCCTGGTGTTTCCTCCCATTTCTGTAGTTGCTAACTTCATCCTCCTGACTTTTCCTGTTGTGTAAGCTGCCCCGAGTATGGGAAAAGATGTTTCCCTGCTTGCTTCTCTCTATAAGTTTGTGATTTTTTCCCCCTTACTTTGAAGGCTGGTTTTTCACTCTTTGGATTACTCTTTTGTCCCTTTTCTGAAGTCTGTATTTGCCCTTGTAGATATACTATGGTTCCATCCGTATTCTAAATGTGTAGGCATTTTGGAATGTTCTTGTGATTGTTTTCTTGGATGATTCCTAATTTTCAATTCAGTCAATGGTACTGAGTCCCTAAGCTTACCTACCTCCACAGAGCTATGTGACCCAGCATTACATTTCTATCCATTTAAGAGAAAGTTTCAAAAGACAACAATTTGAAGATGAAGCCTTAGGGAGTGTTCTCACAGAGCATCTGATGCAACTATCCTGCTATAGTGAACAGATCTTCCTTGATGTAGCATTTGAAATATTGCCATTGTCCTTTGTGGAGGGGGGGGGGAAACTCAAGCTTGAAGCTGAGTGTCTTGAGGTAGCAAGCAGCATGATAGAGCTGAAGAGAGATGGGCATTGCTAGAAGGATGCCAGGTAGCCCAGTTGCCTCTTGGAGTCAGTACATAGTTGCCCCTACAGTGGGCAGTTTCTTTTTTGTGTTTCTCAAGATGCAATGTTTTGGGAAAAATGAAATCTAAGCTCCAAGATTCTACACAGAATAAAACAATAATAAAAACCTGTTGATAGCAAGTAGGACTTTTATTCTCCCCAAAGCCTTGTGTCATCAGGCTGCTAATAGGAAATGACATAATGGCTATGGGATACCTACTTTGTATGCAGCTCATCTTGGCCAAATGTTTAATACGTGGAATATTCCAATGTGTCAAATGCAAGACATGGGGAAAGCCTTCCAAACACCAGTGAGTTACATGTGAGTAAGCGTGAAGAAGAGTGTTGAAGCTATCTCTAAACTATCAACTCATTTAACCTTGGCTGCCTCGATACTTGACACCTAAAAATTGAGATCTGGGATGCTGGCTTTCGGAGGAGAAGCTTTTCAGAGCTCTAAATAGGTCACACATAAAATTCAACCTTTGAGAGGATCCAATTAGTTGATAGGGCATCAGACCTTCCACGTAGGTTCCAATTGCAATCAGATTTCTCTTGGGGTGAAAGAAAAAAAAGGGTGGTTTCTCCTATTTAAAAAAAAGATGATAGCAGTGAAATGGAGACTTGTGGGTGAATAATAGTAAGATATGGAGATTTACATCGTTTATAGCATGTAGGATAAAAGATATAATTTTAATGTCTTGACTATAATTTTTAATAGGTTCTGCTGGTCTCAGAACTACCTAACCAGACACCACTAACCTTCCCTCTGTGACATCAGAATTTCTTCATAAAATGCAGTCTGGAGTTTATTTTATGCTTATTTTAAAGAATGACAGTTCTACTATAAAGTCTTCAAAATCTTTGACTCCCAGGAAACAAAGTAGCATCAAAGATTCTAGCTTGCACTTTGGTCTCTAGAGGATAAGCCACTAGCACTGGCATTAGTAGAATACAGGAACCCTCAAAATTGATGATCATCTTAAACTTGATTGTGTGATAGATCCTTCCCAAGAAATCCACCTGCTTGGGATTTGGGACTTTACATTTTTAAAAGTTGTTTGACAGTTTTGTACATTTACACAGTGACTTTTAGTGTTTATGAGGCAGCCACATGAAAGATTAGATGACATTTCAAGTGTAGACTTTCCATGTCCAGGGAACTTAGTCAACTAGCCCATCTCCTTCTCCCCAAACCAATAGAAATACTTGGTCATCAGAAATATAAATCACAGATTACCAAACACAGTCAAAACTAGTTCCTAGCAACACTGGAGTCTGCTACATGATTCCACATCTGTCTTTTGTAGCCCTGTTGAGCTAGTTGGAGATTTTCTTCTGACTTCCAGAACCTCAGGGGAAATGTCTAAAAGAAAAGAAACCTACTTTTTCATACTAGGTTAAAAAAATATATTCAGTTATTACTCCAATCATCTAAAACAATCTTGATTCTGTTTTGAAAGAAAAAAAAATTCCCTTTTCATATCATTGCCTACCTTGTGCTTTCTGTTTTACTTTGATTTAATAGATCAAAAGGCCTTCAAACTGTCCTAAGACCTATATGACCTGGATGTTCTCTCTTTTCTTCCAAACCATGCTGTTTATGAGAGAATTTTACCCATGCCACAGGAAGGATACAGACTCTGGGGGAGAACAGTAGGAATGAACCATGATTCAGAAAGAAAGATGTTGGGTAGCATTGCTGGGGCGAAGGATGTGTCTCTTGAGAAAGACTGGCTTGTGAAGAGAGTATTTATTCTTAAGTGCAGAGATGACAAATACTAAAGATACTATTTTTCTTTAAAAAAAAATTCTCTAAGTTTTGATGGTGTGACTTGGAAAGCATGTCTTCATTTCTTAAGTCACTCAGAATCCTGTATCATACCCTATGGAAAAATCCCAGTGGTGATACTGGTGGATCAACAAAAATGGGAAGATAAGAAAATGTCCGGGTGTTATGAGAGGCGATATATTTATATCAGGTGAAGGATATATTTATTTTCAACTGGGGTCTGTCCCTTGCTGCAGAGGCCCAAGAAGGAATCAGCTCTGGCCTTCAGGGCTCTAATCCTTTTGCAGGCTCCACCCAGGGAGCTGTTTGGCTGAGGGATGAAGGGGGTGGGGCCCAGCTTAAGTTTCATATACTGCATACTGCTCCTGGAAGCCAGTTCCACCACTAGGTTCTCTGGCCTCCTCGGAATATTCTTAGATGAATCTCACAAGCCGAGCCCCTTACATCATCTTTTATTTTCACACACGGCAAGTTTTCCACCGCAACTGCAGCGAAAGCCACACTGAGACCTCAGACCTTCCAAACCCTTCATCTAGTTCTTAGCATTCTGCACTGCCACTGATTTTCTCCCTCCGGACTAGAAAGAAAGTTATCCATTGTGGCTTATCTAAGGACCCTGTATGTCTCCGTGTTTGCTTCCTAAGTGATTAAAAATAATCATTTTTATTGACTTAACTCTTGCTGATTGCCTTAAATTGATCATCTGCCTTAATACGTGTCACGAATGAGAGGCAGAAATGATTCATTTGATTTTATGAGAAGGAAACTGAAGTCCTGAGGGCTGAGATGATGAGTTGAAAAATCACAAAACCTAGATGTGGTGGAGTTGGGTTTTACACATTAAATCCAAACCTGTATCCTTACCTCTTTGCACCGTCAAGGTCTAACAGCACAAACTGTACGTCTAAGCTGTGATATGGACTAGCTATAACATACCTCTTCTTGCATGCTTTGTGGTTCTGGAATCTTCTGAAGGAAACCAGAAATAAGATATTGTTCTTGATTAATATTTAAAGCCTAAGTGACTAGGCTTACAGGTAGTAGTATGTTAAAGGACCAGAAATACAAAGCAAGAAGTTGAAGATGTAGCTTTTAATGACTAGTAGCTATGAGGAGGAGAAGGGATTGGCTCAGAGGATGTGGTAGAAGAGATGGAACTTATGCTAGGACTGTACTGCATGATCAGTCTAACTGGAGGAAGGGAGGGTGTGTGATGGGGGTAAGGGAATAGAAGCGCAGCACAGGAGAGAATTTAACCCTGGGGAAAGGCTATGGATTTGTTGAGAAACAGACTGAAAAGGAAAGAGCTGCAGCAAGGGAGCCTGGCTCCGGTGGACGATGCTCAATACTTCCAAGCAGTAGGTGTGTTAAAGTCTGCCTCTGGCTCTTCAGGAATAAGGATGCATTTAAAATAGTCAGGAAGGGGCTGGAGAGACAGACAGCTCAGTCGTTAAAATCACTCACTGTTCCTCCAGAGAACCAGAGTTCAGATCCCAATACCCATATCAGGCATATCACAACTACAGCTCCAAGGGATCTGATACCTCTTTATAGCTTCTATGGGCACAGCATGCATGTGCTCATACATGGGCACATGTAAAAAAATTAATCTTATGATAAGTAATGATGTATCATAATCTACATAAAATTTCTACCCTCTTTTGCAACATTTTTACCTACTCATGATTAAAGACCAATTTCATGGTCATAAAATATTGGGGTCACCTGTACACCACGTCCTCCCTACCTAGTATATAAGCTCTACTAATAGCTCGCAATGGAGCTGTCTCTACGTTTGTTCCATGAATAGGCAAAACAAACTAACCCTCAGAACTCATTTTATTATTTTAATCATTTAAAAAAAATAGAACCATAGCAAATATATTTCCCTTTTTGTGATTTTGTTCTCACATGATGGTTTCCATCACCTGATGAATCATGCTCACACACATTGGAAATACGAGAATACACTTCTAAAGATAAGCAAGCCAAAAGTATTCTTTCCCAGTAAGAAATTAGTAGTCAAAATCTTTAGATCTTTGTTTTTACATGTGATACACATGCATACATACATACATACATACATACATACATACATGCACGACAGGGTTTTCAGAATCATATAAGACCTTAGAACTTTGCTATCAAAAGTTAATTTCATTTTCAGGGTGACTCATCTTCTCGCCAAATACTTAATAGGGCCCGTATCTTGGCTATTTTCTTGAACCTTAATGCATTTTAAAGCTTAGCAAATTGGTCTATAAGTTAAATGACAAAATCAAGATTACAGACTGTCTAGACTGTTTAGAGTAATGGCTGAAAGTGAGATTTAGCCAGGGGATAAGTACAAAGTATGTTTGATAGCTTTTGACCCCTGTACTCACTTCCATTTCTTGACTTGCCAAATATCTGTATAATTATCAGCTCCCATATCTGTCTGACGAAAAACTGTGCTACCGAGGTCAAGGACTGCTTCCTATTTTTTCCAGAGGCCTCACACTTGGCAGGCCATTCAATAAATATTTCTTAAATTGACCTGAATTAGAGCTGCAAAAGGAATCACAGACAAAGGAAGCAATGAAGCAACAGTGCTCTTCTGAAAAGGCCTGGGGATTTCCACAAGCTCACCGGCATGTTCAGAAGCTGCCATGAACAGGGTAGCATTTGGATGACTGGTGGGATCTGGCTGTGTGTATCCCAGGATACTTCTGCTGCTGCACATTTCTCCAGTACTCCTACCTCCGAGCCAACTGACTTCTACAGCTTCTGCCCCTACTGGCAGCATCATTGTTTATTTCGCCTGTGTGTGTGTGTGTCTGTCTGTCTGTCTGTCTTGTCTGTCTGTGTGTGCGTGTGCGTGCGTGCCTCCTTTCACTTTCTGCAACTCAGTGACTTAATCCCTCTTATTTTTTTGCTTAGGAATGTTTGTGCTTCCTTATTTGGTATTCCCATTTTATCTTTTTCTTACATTCCAGAGTGTTCTTTTATCTTTCTCTGTGAACTTGTTTGCTAGGCTCACAGCCTTCTTAGTTCATCCACCTGTATCCATCAAATTCTAGAATTCCAGTAAGACTCATGTAGTAACTCCTCTGAAAACCGGGCTGCCCAGCAAGTGAGTGTTAACTTTCTCTCACCTGTATCCAATTGCCCATCTATAGCTGGATTGACCACAACCCTCTACATCCAGCATCATAAACTCAAATTCTCTAACTACTGCTTTAAGCCTTCTTTTACCACCCACCCCCAAGCCCTGTGCAGATCCTAAGATTAGCCACTCAGTGGAGATTTTCTAGATACTGGCTTCTCTGGCTCCCTTGTCTTCTTCCAGCTTCAAACTTGCTGTGTTAGTCAGGATTCCTATTGCTGTGTTGAAACACCATGACCAAAGAAACTTGGAAGGAGGAAAGGGTTTATTTGGTTTAGCCTTCCAAATCAGAGTTCATTATCAAAGGAAGTCAGAGCAGGAACTCAAGCAAGACAAGGGCCCCGGAAGCAGGAGCTAATGCTGGAGCCATGGAGGGGTGCTGTTTAATGGCTTGCTCATGGCTTGCTCAGCCTTCTTTCCTAGAGAACCCAGGACCACCATCTTCTACAGGTTTGCCTAAAACCTGATCTTACAAAGATATTGTCTCAATTGAGGCTCCTTCCTCTCTGATGACTTTAGCTTGTTTCAAGTTGACCTTCAACCCTGAGTAACCCCTTCCATTGCTCACATCATCCTCTAATGTTAGCCCATCTTTCTGGCTCTAACCTCAATCTTTTCCAATCTGTTTTTCAGGTTATCTTTGTTAATCACAAATCCGATTTGCTTTTAAAAATAAATGTGAGATCCTTCAGACTTATCTCTGTATAATGTCAGTGTATTCATAAGTATTCCATGGTAATTTCTGGAAAGGAGATAGGAGTCCAGATGATGATGTGGCAGATAGCTGCAGCCTATCTTTCTTGTCCCAAGGAAAACAAGAGTACACAGCTGTATCATTAGTAGCTATGGCAATCACAGATTATCGTGCTTTTAAGTTGTGATTTTATTATTATTCTGATTTTTGCAGTGTTTTAAAATTTTGCCCATGGGTAAATTTTTAATTAGGAAAATGGAGAACGAAAGATGAAGGAATCCACATCTACCTTGTACACAAGCTAAACTAATGCCACCAGCACTTCTCTTAGAAGAATCATGGCGACTATAACTAAACCACAGGCAGACAGCTGAACTGTAAATGAAATTCCCCATACATACATTAAAATCAGTGAGTTCTATAAGTTGTTATGGAAACAAAATAAGATCATTTCTTTCCTAATCCATCTGCAGTACTGTTTTGCGTCTTGGTTTATAACCTCCATAATGGAACCCTGAAAAGAATAACTCTTTTTGCTGTTATTATTCTTAATCACTGTGTTTTAATTTTTGACATAGGTTTTCCTTCCATAGCCAAAATCATCCTTGAAATGTTTAAATTTGTTATATGTCTTTATACATAGATAGCCCCCACATGCTGGTTGTAATTTCATGATAATCTGGCTTTAGCCTCCCAGGTGCTAGGATTACAGGTATGAGCTACCACTCACAGCTACAGAACACTGATTCCTCAAAAGATCCAGTTCCATATTCAAATAAAAGATTGCTATTTTAAAATAAGTATTTTTGTGTTATTTTTGAAAGGCTTCATTATTACATATCTCTACTTTGGTAACCTTTGCTTGCCATGAGAATAAGTCCTCATACACTCAGGCATGTGTTGAGGACATATATATTACCTGCTAGGAAAGAGGATTGGAAACTGTTGGCCAGAGAAGTAGTGATTCTGTGCAAGGTCACATTGACTAATTATTTGCTTATTTATTTGTCAGTTTTGAAATTCAAAGAAGGCATAGTAACAGGAAAAGAAGCTTTGGGAGTTACTTAAGCTCTCAGGCTCACCTCAGCCTCAGGAGGTAACTGATCACATCACATAAAAGAACTGTTCAGATCAACAGTTCCTCAGAGCCCACTTGCAGACTGTGTGGGGCAGCTTGCATGGCACCCCTGAGCTTCCTGGATGTAGAAGGGAAGTGAAGGTTATCAGGATCATTACATGAAGACATCTAATTATTCCACCAGTCTGTCCAAGTTCCACCCCAGACATTCATTCTCGGTTACTGTGGTGCCAATCAGGCATTCTGACACAGGGGAAGCCGCCAAACGGTCCACGGAGCCACAGCCCGTCTCGTAACAGTTGCTTTTTGGTGGAATTTTGGAGTGATGTAGCAGGACTGGCATGGAGTATACCCCTTGCTGTGTGTCACTGGATTCGTTTTGGGTTGAGCCAGTGCCAACAAAGATCATTTTCATTCTACTAGAGCTACTGAAAATTAGGCAAATGATCATTTTGAAATGAGTTCTCCGTGTAGACCGCATTGACTCAGATAACTAAGTTTGGGGAGTGTTGGAGGGCTACTGCAGATTCGGGTCCAGGAAATACCATCCATGCTGTAATTAAATGTGCACTCTTAGGTAGGTGTCCTGCCAAGATCCATATCACACACTGTTATCCTTAAATATCTGACCCTTGCTTTCCTAAGATATGTGAAATAATGATGCCCACTTTCTGAGGTCATTTCAGGGATCAAATGAGGTAGAAAGGACATGCTTTAATAACCAACATTATTGTAGAAACACTAGATATTATTAAAGTAGTATAGTAGAAGTAAGTATTCTAAACAATTCATGATAATTAGATACTGGTTAAAGAATAGTGATTTTTTTTTTTTAATAAAGGGGGGGTGGTGGAGGGATTCCTCCTAAACCCATGTCTTACCTTGGAATCTGAAACAAAATTTCTTTACTTTGTTTTCTTGGGAATTTAAAATAATTCAGTGTTTGGAAGTGCTCCTGATACTGGAACCCAATTGATATAAACTTGAGCTTGGAGCTTAATGGAAACCTCTATTAGAAACTCTTTAGCATTTAGTGTCCCGAATGGACCAATGGGATATAAGTCTCAATAGCTGACTAGTCTATTCCTAATATTCTGGTCAGTTATTGATACTTGTTGTAATTCATACTTATTATTTACCCATACAAACAGTGGGAATTGTCTCTCTACACAACAGTCCCATGAAACAGGAACTATTTTGACCAGGTCCCTGCTGTTTTATGACGAAAGAAATAAGTTAATGAAACTAGTGTGCATGAGTTGTTAACCCCTGAAGTGTTTGTTGAGTACAGTGCTGGCAGTGTGGTGGTACCAGAGCTGATTGTCCAGGTCACTCTGCTTTCTTTAAAAAACAAAAAGCAAAAACAAACGAAAACAGAGTCTGATTATGTAGACCTACCTGGCTTAGAACTCAATATGTAGACTATGCTGTCCTCTAACTCTCAGAGACCCGCCTGCCTCTGCGTCCCATGTGCTAGGTAGGATTAAATGCATGTACCACCACACCGTGCTGTGACACTTCCGTAAACCGTTTGTAGATGCGCCAGTTTTCCCTAAAGATTCTGGAAAGTTACCACCGTGAGCCCTAGGAAGGTGCTGCCTATGTGTTTGAGATTCTAAAGCCATTTTTAAGTTGTACCTTCTGCAAGTCTGTTCTTGTAACTGCAGTATCTGTCACTCGTGTATCTTGAAAGGAACACTTGCCGTGCTTGCTTCCTTGCCAGTTAGTCTTCCTTACCTAAAACTGATAGCATCCCGTGTTCTTTCAGCATTTTAGGGAACAGCTCTCCTTAACTGACTGATTCCAGCAACATTTGCCAGGGAAGAGCCCTGACTTCTTGCAGTTTACCTCCATGGTTCATTCCTCTCCTTCAGTGGGTGCACTCTGGTCCCAACAAACAAGTCTCTGGTTTCTGCTCTCTCCGAGTCCTTTTTGGTCTATGGCATTTAAAACCGCTGATCTTTCTTCTAGGCAAACCCTCCTCCCTCAATTTGGTTCGGTTGCCTACCTCATCATCTCTTCTTACCGCAGCCATCACCATCCCACCTCCATTCAGTCTCTTCTCAGCAAGACTGATTTCTGTCATTCTCTACTTATAAATCTTTAAAAGCTCTTCATGGCCTAATCAAAACCTATAGGACTCAGAACCCTCCTCACCCATTCCAACTCCAGCCTGCTTTCTTCTATTGGCTGCCCATTCCCCTCCTTCTAGCAAACAGGAGTGAACATCGGTCTTCTACCCTTTTGCACTTGTCCATCCTTTTCCCCTTTCATGCGTCTCCAGACCCTGCTTGTCCTTCAGAGCTGCAGCACCCCCTGCACCTCTGTGATGACCCCAGATAAGAATCCATTCTCTTCCTCTGCAATCCGATGGTCCTTTGCCCTTTCTTCTGGCTTGTTCTGCTATCTCTATAATATTACCTGAAGGAAACTCATCAATAGCAAAGGTTTTATCATCTTTCTATTTTAAATATTTGGCATAAAGCCACCTCTTCCTGGAGTAGATATCCTCCTATAAATGTAAAATAAAAACCATTTATGTTCCACAATCCAAAAATACAAAGCATTGAATCAAGATCTGAAGTGTGTGTGTGTGTGTGTGTGTGTGTGTGTGTGTTTGTACATGTGTGCATGTGTATGCACTCATGAGTTTCCAAAACTCTAGACTTTTCAGCAAAGCAGGTAACAAGGCTCTGGGTGCTTGTTTCCTTTGTGCTGCATGTGTGATTAGTGAATTCCCCTGACAACCTGACAGTTCTTGGAATAGGAAGTCCGATTATCTTTGTCTTTATCAATTGCTAATGTTGAGACTGGAGAGATGGCTCACTGGTTAAGAATGAATAGAGCTCTTGCAGAGGGCCTGAGTTCATTTCCCAGAACCTACTTCAGACAGTTTACAACAGCCAATAACTCCAGCTTCAGGGATGTCCAATATCCTCTTCTGATCTCCTTGGGTACCTTGTACATACACACTTATACCCGACTACACACATATACATAAGTAAAGCTAATAAATGTTTTAAAAATTGCTAATTTGTAATAATTTCATATTTGTTATGAATAAAGAAACCATTTTCTAAATAAATTCAGAAGAATATGAATATTGACAAAATAGTATTTTGACTTCTAAGTGAAGTCAAGATCAGTACATGGGTATTAAGTGGCCTTAAGTTGACTCGTGGATGTTAGAACTAAAGAGTAAAATGCAGCTCTGGGTTCTTTTGGGTATCACTAGGACTCAGTGTTATGGACATGTTCCACAGATTCTGGGCTATTGGCCACCCATTTGGACGCTGAGCACATGCTGTGTGTAGTGTAGCAATATACCATGCAGTTACCCGTGCTTACTGTTTGCGCATGAAGGGTAAGTAGGAAGCAAAAAGGCAGACGCCTGAGTTGCCTTCTTTCCTTTCTCTTGGTAGGCTGTAATAGATTCCAGATGTGCATGGCAGCAGGGACTGAGTTTCAAATGAGCAGTTCCAACACGCTAGTAAGTCCAGATGAGAAACAGTAGTGGATTCTACTTAACAGAGCATGGAGTCTGGGGTTGTGGGTGCAACTGTGTCATCAGTAGGGGTAGGGAGTCCATTTAAGGCAAGCTGTCTTCCTCATTTGTTTGGACATGGCTATGCTACAATTTCCAGACATAGAAATGGTTAAAACATAAGTCTTCTATTCTTGCCTACCCTGTTTCAAGCCTTCCAGTGACTGTATACTTTGTTTTCAAAATAATCTCCAGGTCAGCATAGAAAGTTCTTACATAGACTGCACTTGGCCCTGGTCACTCTCTATTATACATTCACGCTTGCACACTGAGCTACAGGCAACTTCTGATGCCTTGTCTATTTGAGCTCCACATTCTAGACTCTGACCATATTGCTCTTTCTGGATGGCCTTCTTTACTTGCTTGCTTTTTCATTTGTTTTGTGGACTTAAACAACTTAAAAGAAGGCTAAACAGACTTCTCAGGACAGGTAGTCCTGGGAATTCAGTCTAAGCCAGAGGTTCCCAGGGGATCAAGGATGCCCTCCTCAGTCACATAGTAAAACCCAAAGCCCAAATTCAAACCTAGACGTTTGTGATACTGCCCCTCACAGACATCAGGGAAGACCAGAAATGCTGCTGAAAGAACAGCATTTCCTAGCAAAATGGCTGGGAAAGAATCCACAGGGTGACAAGCCACACCTATAAACTGAACATCAACAACTGTGTTCAAAATGCAAATAAGTTTGAAAGCAAGCAAGAGGAAATGAATCCCAGAATATTTGCCAGGAAAACCACTGCAATTTGGGAATTCAATTTGCTCTAACAAGCCTGTTTTTACAAGCTGATATTTGACCATTCTGAGTTCATGTGAGGGTAGCCATTCTATCTGTATTACTTGCAGTTGAGCTCTACCTTTGATCTAGACCCAGGCCCCTCCCACAGTTGACCCCTCCCTACTTTAACCATCTCTACTTCCAACTTATTAGTCAAGCTAGCAGTAGCCAAGAATTTAGATTTGTTTAGAGACAACCAACCAAAAGGGAGCTGTGAATGTCTACCTTGTGTGTACAGATGGAATGACTGCCCTGCCCTATCATTATGGCAGTGTGAGAGATTGCCACTCTAATATAGTCCAGTTAAGGTGGCCAGGTTCCAAGGTTTCTCTCTTTAACATACTTGGCTATCTTGGAGCACTATAGAGCAGGCTGGCCTTGAACTCACAGAGATGCCCCTGCCTGGGCCTTCTGAGTGCTGGGATTAAAGGTGTCTGCCCCCAAGCCCAGCTTTGCTTGAATACTTATTTGGTGAAAAGTTTGTATGATGTGGGCTTTAATTGAGGTGGAAGGTTTTAGAGGCATTCCTATGTAGTAGGCACTGTCCTTCACAAGATGTCATCACACTAACTTGGCTATTATCGTCTCCCTTTGACAAATGAAAGATGAAGAAGTCTGCTTGGTTGAAGTCTCCTGGGCTATGAGAGACTTACAAGCATGCTTTAAAGAGGGAGTACTTACTGTCTAGCTCTTATTCTCCCCTCAGTTTTCTCATCTATAAAATGGAAGGTAATAATAGTTCTATATGGTCATAGTGAAGTTCAGGGAGAGACTATCAGACATACCAGTACTAGGTGAGTCTCTGTCTCACTCACTGAGCCCTCCAGATTTGGGGACGCTTACATTACACACCCTAGGCAGCTTCACTGAGCAGTGTGCTTCTCTAGGTGAACTTGAAGTGGGTGATGGAACAATTCTACGGGAAGAACCTACTGCTTTAGTGGTGATTAAAAATATAGCTTAACCCAGAACGAGGATTTTCTTCCACTACATGAGAATAAGTGGAAATAAAGGAATAAAGGGTAAGAAACCCACTGGGTTTGTTGGTTCAGAGACTCCAGCTTGGGGACAGTTTTAGAATAGCTTTGTGCTTTGAAGTATGGCAGTTCATCCCTCTTCTTGATCAGACATCACTCTTCTCACCTGATTTCCATACATCCCTTAGAGCACTACATGCCTCTAAATATATGTGCTTAGACCAGATGTGCTTTCTTCCTGATTAATCTTTTAAGCAATCTCCACAATGGTTTCCTGTCTGGCTCCCACAGCTCGGCTTGTAGCCAGCCTTACATACACTGTGACCAGCTCCTTGAAGTCAGTAGGTATCTCCCCTCAAGGCAGGTCTTGAGGAAGAACCATGGTTTCACCCATGGCCTGTGAGCTCTAAATACCTTCTGAGGTTACTCGGGAGCACTCTGCAGAAGAGGCCAAGTCATTTCTAGAAAGGAGCCTTTTGTACTCTGTGCTTTTTGTTGGATAGTACAGGGTGGTAAAGACATCTATAGGATCTAAACGAACAGCAGGAAACACTACTTCCTCATCATACAATTCAGAAGAGTCACAGGTGAATTATGCATTTGGTATTGTAAGAACCTCTCAATTAACAATGGCAGATGCCACCCAGAGTTTCCTTAAAGAAAGGGGGGAAAAAAAAGCTTAGGAAAAGGCCCCTTCCCCTAGCATTCATTTGCTTCCCTGCAAATTCCCAGCCTGTTTGAAGGAGGGTTGTAAAGAATAGAGTCTTTGAGTTGTGAATACCATCTAGTGAAGAGTGTATCTTAATGACTGTGGCAGGAGGAAGGAAAAAAACCACTTTTTAAAAACTGGGCCACACAGAAGCCGCAGGTTAGGTTGCTTTTTCTCCATCGAGTGTGTGCCTAACATGAAACCATCACAGCTTTTCCAAGCTGCCATAAGCCCTTCTGTAGCATGAACAACCTGTTTACAATCTGTCTAGAAGGAAAGCACATTCCCAATGGTGGACCATGTTATGCAGGGGAAAATGTCTAAAGGTAATCCAGGGATACTTTGTCTTGGGCTGCAAAGTGCTCTACTGCGTGTGAGTCTCGGTGTTGACTGTGTTAAAGCCATGGTGTATTCAATGGGCGTGACTCATTACAGCTGAGGATCTCAAAAACATCTGTGTCTGCCACTAACTGCATAAAAAGGAAGACGAGAATGCGGCACATGGCATCACCTTGAGTGGCTTCCAGATGTTCGGGCACCCTCTATTCCACAATGGTATCTTACAGCTGATTTCGAGGTAGGGCCAAAATGAGTGCCTTTGGCATCTCAGAATGGCTGTGGCTTCTGAATTCCTTCCCATTCAAATTCCAGTGTCTAGAAACCATTGTCCTTGTAATTAAGATCTAAGCTCATTTCGGTGAAAGTAGGTCAGTGTTTCAGTAGGAGGGCTCTGTTAAACTGGCATCCAAAACGAGAGTGGCATTTGGCCAATTGGATTTTGCTTTTTAAATCTCAGTCTTGCAGACCCATGTTTGCAGCTTGAACTCCGGATATTTACAGCACGTTTATTAGGTTCTTGTTTTAGGATAGGCCCTGAGCAAAGTGCCAATGGAGGTCAACTTGCAAAATGGGAGTAGCAGATAGATTGATGCACAGATGCATAGTGTGCTTTGAAAGTATGCTGGGCTAAATAAGTTCATTTCTGTATGGCATCGTGAGTACTGGTAGAGAAGACCCAGAGGGGATAGGAGTAAGGACAAATCCAGAAGAATAAATCTTCCTAGTGGCAGCAAATTTGAATTGAGTTGTTTGATTGACTTAAGAATTTCCAGGATGAAATGCCTAAGAAGCTCTGTGACTGGTATTAAATGCAGTACGGGAACCATGAGGATCTGGGGTGGGGGATGTTTTCTTGTATGGTGTGACCATTATGGTCACACTTGTATATTATAATAGAAAGGACTCCAAATGGGGGAAGCATGGGGAAATAGGTCTGCTAGGAATGCTTGAACAGCCAAGAGAGCCTGAACTTGAGCAACATAGTGGGTTCATGAGTAGACTGCAAAGAACTGTCCAGAGGGTTTAGCTTATGCATAGACAAAAAGGGAAATGAATCTATCAAGATTTCTCTCACCTCCTTGATTTGGTGATTGCTGACGCCATTGGGTTGAAAGATACAGAAAGACAAGTGGACTTTTTAATTAAGATCAAATGAAAGGGAAAGTTAGATGTCTTCTTGATTTAGCTCTGCCTGGCCCAGATTCCCCCACATACTGAAAGATAGACAGCCTGAAGCTCATACAGTGTTAAGCCTCTGAAAGACACTTTCAAAAAGCTAAAGTGTGATGGCAAATACATCTCAGAGAGAAAATGTCCGTGTTTGGTCGGCTTCTGTGGTTTTGAAGACTAGGACATTTTATATTGTTTGTGATTTCCCCCTCTTCTACTCCCTGATCATATTTCAAGGTTTTGTTTTTACTCATCAGAATGACAGGAAGTTTTCAGAGTCTGTTTCCTTCAAGTCTGGCCTCAGACTTATTTTCAGGATGAGGTGTTTGTTTTTCCGTTTGTTTCCATGACAACCAAGCCTAGAATTCCTATATATAGTCACCCAGCATCCATTGTTCCTCTGGCCATTGTATCATAATCTTATGCACCCAGGCTAGAGAACTCTGCTGATGATAGAAGACAGGGAGGTGCCAGAGTCCTTGGCCTGGAGATTCTCAAGACAAAATCAAAAGGAGGAAATAAAATAATGTAGCCGTCCCTAGAGATTTATGCTCCACCACAGACACGATCCAGAATTGAGATGGCGTGTATTTGAAAGCTTCATTTCCTACACAGTTTTCTTTTGCAGTGTCCTATAGAAGCAGCATCATCAGAGGAAGTGGAAAGTTATGCTGACCACCTGTAGTATTTATTGTAACTGTACATGCCAATTTTCTTGTACAGCAAGTATCTTGAGAAAGAGTAGAGTTGAGGTACAAAGGAACTTAGACAGAGGCACAGAAATCTTTTTAAATAATTAGATTTACTGAAGTCCATGGATTCTCTTGACAGCTCTAAGCTACATACTCAGTATCTTAGCCAGTTTTCTATTGTGAAGAGACACCGTGAGCATGAGACACCATCAACATGGACGAAGGCAGATGGCCCACAGGCAGACACCATGCCGGAAAAGGGCCTAAGGGATTTGCATCCAGATTCACAGACATCAGGAAACAGAGAGAGACACTGGGCCTGGCTTGAGCATTCGAAACCCCAAAGCCCACCACAATAACGCACTTCCTCTAACCAGGCCATACCTTCTAATCCCTCTAATGACCAAGCATTCAAATATATGAATCTATAGGTGTCATTCCTATTCATACTACTGCACTTGTGATGTGTGTGTGTGTGTGTCTGTGTGTCTGTGTCTGTATGTCTGTGTCTGTGTGTACTTATACATGTTATTTTTTCTTTATAAATTCAGTCTAGCAACTATTATGTACTTTCCCAAACATTTTTGTGTACTTGACCTTCTTGCTGGGGAGCCAAGGACAAACAAGAAACCTTGCCCCTGTGGTATATATCGCATTGTAAATAAATATAAAAAACACCTATGTGCTTTAATAGCCACAGTTGTTCACGAAATCAACCCAGCAAATATTTTCTTAAATACCATGATTAAGTAAACCTAGCAGATGATCTGTCCAAACACACTGAAACATTGTAAAGACAACAATAGATGTGGTGCATGCCCTTAATCCCAGCATTCTGGAGGCAGAGGCAGGAAAGTCTGAGTTCAAGGCCACCTTGGTCTACAGAGTGAGTTCCATGACAGCCAGGGCTAAACAAAATAACATGACACAAAACAAAACTTATACCCTCCTACCCAATTTTAAATACTAAACATCCTATTAACTACATTACACGTTGCTGTGCAGTACATTTCTCGGCCTCTGCGTTTCTCATGACTGTGCTGCCTAGCTTTTATGTCAACTTGATACAAGCTTGGGTTATCTGAGAGGCAGAAACCTCAATTGAGAAAATGCCTCCATAAGGTGGGGCAGTTGTAGATTTTTGCAGTCTGCAGCCTTGGTCTTCCCAAGTGTGCTGCTGCTTAAGAGGGCTTAATGTTGTACAGGGTGCAATGAGGCCATGGGAGGCCATGGCGAGAACTGTAGATGTGTATGTGCTGACAGGGGAGAGTTGAACAAAAAGTTCATCTGGATTGGAGGTGGTCCATTATCTCATTTGGACTTCACAAAGGAGGTGACTTTCAACAGTTTTGAAGGCTGAGTGGGACATGCAGAACACCAAGTAACTTGGCCTGACCAAGGACCAGCATCAATGGCATACATGACTAGATCTTGGAGGAAATCAAACAGGTAGTATTTGTAGAATAGGAAGACCCAAGAGCTCTGTGGGTGAGAAGACATGGGATGTCGAGGAAGAGCAGTGCTGGTGGGCCCTGAGACGTTCGTGTTGCGCATGGTTACACTTCCAATGTGAAGGAAAGCAGGAGCTGTCCACTGACATTCAAAATGCAGGAGGAAGAATTTGAGATAGCTGGTTCCTAGTATACTGAGTTTTGAGGTATCCCCTGAATCCAGCTGTAGATGAAAGACTGATGTCATCATCCCAAAGGGGTATTGCGATTCATTCCCAAGGCAACAGAATTCTCTGTTCACTCCAAATTCCTAGGATATTGTTGGCATATGCATGAAAACTCAGACTGCTTTTGTCTTTTGTCAAAGTTTCAAAGTGGTTATATCATAGAAGCTGTATACCAGGCCAGAAGCCCCCTGCTGCCAACTACAAGTATGTCTTTAGCTGCTCTCTTTCCATGGTTAGTGAGCCTTTCTAAATCTCCATCCTTTCATAGCTAGAGGGTGTGAAACCATGTTTCTGTTTATCTCAATTTTACCCTTTTATCCCCCACCCTGTTTTGGATATCTACACCTATGCTTAACCAACCCTTTGCTAATGAATCATCTGCTTTTCTGAAGAAAATTATAATCCACATATTATTATTAGGCCCTCCTTTTGGTTTTTTGCAGTGTGATCTTGCTATGTGATCCGGACTAGCCTAGAACTCAGCGTGCAGATAAGGTTGGTCTTGAACTTGTAGCAGTCCTCATGCATATACCTCCTGAGTGGTGATGGGATTGCAGGGGTACATCAGCAAGGCAAGCGTGGTTGTTGGGAAGTTTTACACTGTTGTTGAGCTTCCGAGGTTTTACTGGTTTGTTTTCACAACACATACCTCCTCCTTTCTGCTACTTGTGCTTCTCTGTCTACATCCGCTCTCCTTGTTCTCATTCTCATTTCAAAAAAAGATTTAATATTTAATTCTATTTGTGTGTATCTGTGTCTTTATATGTGTGTATATATACACACATACATATGTGTCTGGTGCCCACAGAGGTCAGAAAGGGAGGCAGATGCCCTGGAGCTTTCGTTATAGGAGGTTGGGAACTACCCAGTGTGGGTCCTGGGACGTGGGCCCAGATTCTCTGCAAGAACAACCAGGGCTCTTGGCTGGTGAGACATCTCTCCGGCCTCGTGTTTTTAATTGCGTATCTCTCTCTCTCTCTGTGTGTGTGTGTGTGTGTGTGTGGTTATGTGCAATTGAGTGCTTGTACATGAGGAGGCCAGAAGAAGGTATCAGCTTTCCAGGAGCTAGGCATCCAGGAGTTAATGAGCTGCAGCATGTGGTTACTGGGAAGCAAACTTGGTTCCTCTGCTGTGGCAGTTCATACTCTTTACCACCAAACTTTCTCTCAAGCCCATCATATCATGTTGTTGTTTTTTTCCATGTTAAGATTATAGTTGTCTAAAGTTCTCTTTACTTATTTCCAAACATATGATGTAAACTAGAGCTGGGGTGCACAAAAACACTCGGCATCTGCTGGTCTTATCTTGATCTCATTAATTAACACAGTAATTAATACCAGTCATATTTATTAATGGATACTTGGGGCACTCTTGACAGCTGCCCCGCTCCATCTCCCTCGCTCTCACAATCAGTCACTGAGTGATGCTGACTGTTCCTCCTCTTCTCCCCCTTCTCGACGTTGTCTCTTTGAAATGTCCAGTTGTTTGCATTGTATCATAATCAATCACCTATATGTCTTTTCTTAGACAATGAGTTGCTTGAAGACAAGGATCAACTCTTACTGTCCCAGAACAGATCTCCTGTTTACTTGGATACTCAGTAAATATTGGCTGATGAATAATCCTTTGCCGTCTGTCCACCTTAGAAATGGACTTACCTAAAATTCTTTTGTCTTTCTTTTTCCTGATATTTGATTCCCACTAACCGTTGAGCCTGTCTTCCAAGTCTGCATACAAACCCAGCTTACTTATAACTGAATGTGATTGCAGGCTACCCTAGCCTGTCCCTCACAGCTTCTTTATGGAGCTGGAGAAAATTGAAACTTGCCCTCCATTGGCACTGTTGTGTGTCACTCAGCAGCATGCAGGAGGGCCGTCCTCTCCCTGCCCCATTGATTCCTGCTCTTCTCTATGCTCAGTCTCCCTCCCGGCTCTCTGTGACTCTCCATTTGTTCTCTTTGCCTGGTTTATTGCTTCAGTCAGTGGAATGAGTTCTGGAGATGTGAAGGTCTGTGTTTTCCTAACAAATCAACTGCCAGCTCCCTTCCCTAACAGATCTGAGTTGCTAGAAGATACTCTTTATGACTTCTTTGGTCTTGAGTCCCCAGAGCCAGCAAGAGATCCTGGCCCCAAGACAATGCTAACAAATGTGCGCTCAGCACCATGGATTCACCAAAAGGCTCCTTCTTCCAGGGACATTGTTCTTGTGAAGTTTACCTTTCCTCCTTTGCCCTTGTGAAGTCAAGTTTCTTGTGGTTGTTTCTGCAACGGCTAATGTTTGGAGGGTAAAGAAAAATGAAAACCCAGAAAATTGACACCTGGCTTTGGCTAACGTTTCAGGGAATCTAGAATTAGCACGAAAACTCCAAGTAGTCTTCTAAGAACCCAGTAAAGCAGAAGGGCTGGGAAGGAACCTTTAGAAAGATCTTTTCCTGCTTTGGATTCTTCAGCTGTCTCAGAGCCTCATCTGCTTCCAAGTGCTAGCCCTCCATTTCCACAGTGTCTTTCCAGTTCCCTCCGCAGCATGAGGAATTTTAGATTGTTTAGAGAGTAGCAAGGAAAATCTTACTACTTAGTCTGGCTACCCTGGAATTCACTATGTAAACTAGGCTAGCTTTGAACTCATAGCCTATCCCTGCCTCCACGTGCAAGCAGCTCTTCTTGCTCTCAGGGCTGCAATCCATTAGCTAACTGGAATCTTCTGTTGCTGAGCAAGCCTTCCTTTCCAAGATCAGTGGATTAGAGGACAGCGCTCAGGGTTACATTATTTACAAACAAGGGAGTGGGTGCTGGCACCTGGAAGAAAGCCAAGCTCTGAAGCCAGGCAGGGGCGGCACACGCCTTTAGTCCCTTCACTTGGGAGGCAGAGGCAGGTGGATTTCTGAGTTTGAGTCCAGCCTGGTCTACAGAATGAGTTCCAGGACAGCCAGGGCTACACAGAGAAACCCTGTCTCAGAAAAGAAAAAGAAAGAGCGAGAGAGAGAGAAGAGGAGAGGAGAGAGAAGAGAGAAAAGAGAGCCAAGCTCTGAAAGGTCCCACAAAGTGTGGTGCAGCCCTGGGAGCTGTTACAGATGTGTCATAGCTGCTGGGATTTGCTTTTTTGTGTGAGTTTACTTGTCCTAATTTTAGCCAGGAGGGGAGAGAAGGTGCTGAGAGCATAAATAGTAGCCGCTCTTTCTTTTGCATTGTTGAGTCTAGTTTCTTGAAATGTTCTGCTGAGATGTCTTGCATTTTTCCTTTGAGTTTCATATAACACACGAATTTACATTTTAGAATTTGGATGGGGTTTTGTTTTGTTTTGTTTTTGTTTTTATGATGACTGGGATAACACACAGTAGAGTCTAGAAACAATAACAACAAAGGGGGTTAGCCGAAAGGAGCCATGATTCTACAGGGGTCTACCTAAGCGGCAGGTGCGTGAGTCTGGTTGGGTGAGTGGCAGGTGAGGAGAGGGGTTTTACCCTGCTTAATACCCATCTAGGAATCATTTGTGGCTTTCTGGCTTTGCTGAGAAGGGATTTAAGCTGTCAGGTACCTGGTGTCTAATATGTGCTTGATGAATATTAACCCATGAGTCTCCCTAGATGACTGCCATTTCTTGAGGGAGCTACAAACCACTTAGTAAGTAAGATACGGGCCTTCCTTTAGGGCATTTGTTTTGTTCTTTGGGTGGATTTGTGGTTGAAGAACAGATCTCCTTCAGCAAGACTTGTCCTTGTCGGGTTGCTATTGTCAGAAAAGCTATGCCACAGAGCTGAGGGTGCAGAGGAGGGCATCTCTATCAAGAGGACAGTTCTGAGGACACTGGCTGTTTGTGCTCAGCTCACACTGGAACCCTGTTCCCAGGAGAGGGGGAGTGTTGCTTCCACGAGTGTGTGGTGTAACTGGGTCTCAGAGCCTAAACAGAGACCGTCTTAAACAATTTGTGAGATGATAACCAACCCTGCTAGTGAAGGAAAGAAGGAGAAGTAGACAAAAGCAGGATTGCAGTCCTGGGTGGGTTCATCAGCAGAAGGTAGAGGAACAAAGGAGAGGTTGGAGATAAAGAAATGGAGATAATGCACTGGCTGTGTCTTTCCTTTCTTCCTTTGTCTCCCCTTGTACACTGGTGATGAACCCATGGAGGCTTGCAGAGATTGATCCTTTTGTTTTGGTCTTGTGCCTGGCAGGGTCTCTACTAGTAGTAAAGAATATGCACTGGGGGACAGACAGGGCAACAAGGAGCTGAAGGCATCTTAGCATTCTGATGGGGTTGAGATGGGGTGTGGTTGTGTCCCTGCAGTCAGGGAAGCTCCCTCACTACTTGTCCAATGGGATGATGGTTGATCTTGGCTTGACCAAATATTAGTTTTACAACACTAAGTCCATGCCCCACCTCGGAGAGCCATGCTTTGGAAAATGAGGTGTCTGTCAGATCTAAGGTGTACAATGTCTGCCCCCCACCCCCTTGCTTACAAAGGAAAAAGAAATCTCTGTGTTTTCATTCCAAGGAAAGTTACTCTGAAATTCTTCTGGGTCGTTCACAGGCAGTGTCAGGTTAGATGGGACTGTGTTGCTGAATTTGAAACACCGACTCCCAGGGAATATGCTAGGCAGAGGTGCTCCCCTTCCCCCTCCCCATCCTGTCTCAGCAGGACTTGCCAGGACAGTTCCTGGGGTTATAGTTCCTGCCATCCATTTCAGCATGTCCCCTCAGAAACTGCAAACTTAAAAATACCTTTCAGAGAAACTTGTTTGGAATTTCATTTTAATGGGATTTGTGAATAAATCTCCATCTTAATGCTAAGCTTTAAACAGCTCTTCCAGGAGAACACTATCGGATTTTTATATTTTAAAATTTAAATCTCTTGACTCCAAAGCCATAAGACATTTTTGTATTTGTGGGTGTACCATGTGCCTGAGCATTCATGTTAAAGACTGATTTTAAAAAATAATAATAATGGTGTGAAGATTTCTGGGATGAAGGGAGGGGGAGGGGGGCTGTTGCATCACCTAACCCTTTCCCGTGCAGACATCTGTATTGACTGTGCTGGTTCATTTATTGTACTCTATGAGGATTGGTGTTCTGTGGTAGCCTTTTCTCACTATCCATGTGTTCCTCGGCTCTTGGTTAAATAGTTATGTAGTGAGTGATGTAACTCCTCTTTAAAAGCTACTCAGAACTGATGAGATGATGCTAGCCAATGGAGACAAACCTTCAGGTGGAAGGTAGCAAGCCGTGAGGGTAGGGGAGGGTCTACACAGCAGGTACCACAGGCTGGATGATGCCCGGTCTTAAGTGTACCCACCACACACCGGAGAACACTAGCCATGCGACTGACGGAGGGGGTGTATTGATGAATTTGATCACAATCATAGTTTCACATGTGATGTGAGCTGTGTACACATGTGTATGTGCACATGAGGGACACTGGTCAGCTTCTCTTATCTTCCTCAGTTGCCGTCCACCTTGATTTTTGAGATAGGGTTTGGCTGAACTGGCTGGCCAGTAGCTCCAGGTATCCCTGTCTTATTTCCCCAACACCAGGATCACAGGCCTGCTATGGTGAGCAGGTGCTGGGATGGCAACAATTTGCCAACTGAGCCATCTCCTTAGCTCCAGTAGGTTGTTCTTGTTCTAGTTTGCTGATTATGTCTTAATAGAAGTGGCAGGAGAGACTGTGCACTAAAGGGCTTCCGGCAAGCACCACCCCTCCACTCCCTCGCCCCCCCTCCACACACACCCCACTGTGTCCTCTGTGGTCCAGCTCACCGTCCCCGTCTTTCCACAGACTCCTCTTACTCGGAGCCCCCCGATGTTCAGCAGCAGCTGAATCACTACCAGTCAGCTGCCCTGGCAAGGAACAACAGCCGTCTTAGCCCTGTGCCTCCTTCTGGGACTGCTGCTGGCACCGAACAGAAGGCAGAAGCTGTCCTTCACTGCGAATTCTGTGAATTCTCCTCTGGCTACATCCAGAGCATCAGGCGCCATTACCGGGACAAGCATGGCGGGAAGAAGCTTTTCAAATGCAAAGACTGCTCCTTTTACACCGGCTTTAAGTAAGTGGTGTGAAGAATGCTTGTGTAAAACTAAGTGGCTGCCCCTGCTCCAGCCTTCATCACACTCTTCCCTGCCTTCAGCTCCAGAAATTCTCTGCCAGTGTGTGGTAAGACTGTTGGGTTCAGTCTTCACAGAAGGAAGCTAGTTTCAGAAAGACGGGTTGGGAGCTGTGGAAGGGGGTGAAGTGCTACATAAGAACAAATTATCATAAAAGTCAGAGCTTATGGTCTTCTAAACAGTGTGAGATTGTATCGAAGGACTACCCTGATGGGACATGTTTTTATTTCAGCGCACACACACACACACACACACACACACACACAGGGGATCATGTTCCTTTTGACAGCATTTCTCTAGCCAGTTCTTTTTCACTTTTCTTTAATAAATCTCCATGTGCTTAAAAAAAAAAAGGAAAAGATCTGGAGTTTAATCCCGTGATACTCCAGCCTCAGCTTTTGGAGTAGCTGATGTTTCTAGATCATACCTGGCTTAATAGGCAATTTCTAATTCTCAAGAATGAAGTATATAGAGTATTTATTTCTTTTTACATAATCCTAGCCAAGTGGCAAAGGGTCTGAGTAGTAGCCTCTGTATCTCTCCTCTGTGTGCCTTGATGTCCAAGGAGCATGTGGACAGCAAACATGACTAACAGCTTTAGTTTATGCTTCCCAAGCAGGAGAGCCACCTGTGGACACCTATGAGAGACGTGCAGCAGGAGATGACATACCAGTGACCGTTTGTCATGGTCTCTGTCTCTTCTCTCTTAGATCTGCTTTTACTATGCACGTGGAAGCTGGGCATTCGGCAGTCCCAGAGGAAGGCCCCAAAGATCTCCGCTGTCCTCTCTGCCTCTATCACACCAAATACAAACGCAACATGATCGACCACATAGTGCTGCACCGAGGTAATCTTCAGCCTGACTCAGTTTTCTTGGGTCCTGGCGGGAGGGACGCAGTGCCGGAGATAGTGCTACAGCCTTCTGATGATGCTCCCTGTGTACCACAGCAGGACTGCTCTCTGCCCTAACCCCTGTTCCTGTGGGCAAAAGTCACAGGGACAGCCACTGATATCCAATGGATAAGGCACCTTCCTGTCAGTAGAATTCCTCCCTGGAGGGAGGCCAAGAGGACATGGAGTCTCAGAAACTCTTCCATCAGGGTTCTGGGAGTGAGGAATTTCCCATTTTGAATCCCTTGCTACCATTGAGATGTGTAGGGTGAGCCTGGGGCAGGATGGCGGGAGAAACAAAGACAGAAATTGTGCTTTCCAAAGCACAAAGTGGACTTTGCTTTGAAATGGACAGGAGAGTTCTAACACACAGAAGTGGACCGCTGGACAGAATACCCATAGATTAGGCACTGGACTCTTCTGGTTTAGACCCTGCTCTAGAATGTTCCTGTGAAATAGTAGCTGGTGGGGTTCCATTGTTGATCCACAATGTTGAGTCTTTGTATGTGCATCCCCACTGACATGCAGGGATCCCTGTGAGAACACTCAGGTTGTTTTAATTTTTTGTTTGTTTCAGTTTGTTTTGTTTTATGTTTTTGAGTCAGGATCTCTCAAGTCCAGGTTGACTTTAAACTCAAAATCCACCTGCCTCGGGAATTTCTTAAAGTTGCTGGGATTATTATTATTATTTGAGTTTACTCTTGTCCAATTAAAACATCTTTGTATTGGAAGGAATCATTTTGATAAACCGTTTTGTCCAAAAGATCCTCCTGCCGGTGGGAGGAGAAAGGTTCCGGCATGCCCACGGCCAGCCTTATTTACAGTGCAGTGTGCAGTTCTTCCATCCTTTTCTTCCAATCCTTCCTTTCTTCCTCTTTTTTCTCATCATCTTTCTTTTGCTTCTAACCTGGGAAAGCTTTCCAGGATTTGCTACATATGTGCAAAGCAGCACGTGTCCTCTCCTTTCCTGCTGAGGTGTTCCTTAGACGCCAATGTGGAGGCATTTATAAAGTAGTTTACATTTCCCCAGAACTACTACCTTCAGCCAGCATGCCTGTGATGTGCCTACGTCTGCCCAAATCTCACAGAAGCCCCAACATCCACAGTGCTCGGTTTCCTCCTTCCATTGCAATCTAATGAGATGAGAGATGGTAGCTGGCTAGGCCAGCCACCGGTGAGCCAGGCAAAAGCAGCACAGCAGTGTGTAGGCAGGGATTTCTGGCCCTCAGCTTCCTGCCTGGTGTTTGCCGCTCTCACCTGGCTTCTGATCCCCCAGCCCATGTGTTGCCAAAGCTGTGCGCCCCATCCCAGCTTGGGTGGAGGCCATCAGTGGAGCCGGTGCCCAGAAAACATCAATGGCGAGTCATCTCTGGCTGTGGCGAATCCACGCTGGCTGCAGTCATTTCCCATATTGATGCCCGGTGGGATCAGAGCTTTGATGGCTGACAAGCTCAATGACTTTCCTTGTCTGAGCTGAAACGTAAGGGAGAGAGGTAGAGTGATTCTGCACAGAGGCCAGGAGCACTTGACAAAGAGCTCCCTCCAGCCAGTCGCCTCACCAGCAACACACAGCGACAGCACCATCACGTAGCCTCCTGTTTTGTGAATAGGAAGCTCAAAGCTGAGAAAGACTATGGGGGGGTGGGGATGCTTGTCTGTATCCTTTCTGCTTTTTTAATTCAGCGTATTTAATTTATTGGAGCTCTGCTTCGTTTCACAAAGGATTTACAGTAACTCAAAGTCATTCCTGCAGAGCTGTTGCATTAAAAACAAATGAAGAATTGAAGGCAAAGGTGAAAGAAAGTGAGGTCAATAGAAAGAGCAGCCAACTATAGGAATGGTCAGGGCAACAGTTTGGAGATGCCTTGAGTATACAAGATGCCCATCTTTCATTAGCTGTACCCACAGATTAGGCCTTAGAATCTTTGCCTTCCTTGAGAGAGAAGAAAACAATCAGTTGGCTTTGGTGTACTTATTAAACAATTTTCCACACTTCAGACACTGAAGTCTAGAAGGAATCTCTACAGTTAACAGGCAAGGATGCTACAGTGACTATTGACCCACCACAATACAGTACACATTGAACATCCCATAACATGAAATCATGGAGACCAGAAGTGTTTCAGAGTTCCAAAGTATTCCGATTTTGGGATATTGACGTAGGATGTCAAATGAATATCCCTTATCCAATCACATTGGGGCTGGTAAAGTTTTGGGTTTCTAGTTGTATAGATGAAGAGGTACTCAGTCTATTCCATAGGGTCATGGAGAACTGTAGTCTTCTATTCACTTGTTCTGTGAATATGTGACTGTTGTCCTCACCAAGGTAGAAATATGATCCAAATATGTGCAGTTAAAGATCAGTAGTGGCTCTAATATCTGTAGCTACCGTTAGTAAGTGTTTACTGTCGTGGGTGCTATGCTGAATAGTAAATGTACTAAATCCAGCAAGGTAGATATGACTGTTATCCCTGATGACAAACAACAAAAACAGGTTCAGAAATACTGAGTAACTTCCCTACGGTCCAAGGACTCTTGGGTAGCAGACCTAGGATTGGAACCCAGGTGTGTGTGACCCATAGCACTTGCTTTGAATCCCTGGCATCGCTCTCTTACCCTTGGGACGCTGCCGCCACCCTGCTCAGTGTTCCAGAGTCTGTGAATGTTGGGTCTAAGTAGAGAACTTTTTATAGGGCCAGAGGTCAAAGAAGAGGAAGGACCCCAGTCCCCAGGTAGCAGAGGGCACTAAGTATCTGCTGATTTCTGGCTCTGGTGTCCATCTCCACTTCAAGGCAGAGCAGAGAGAGCCTGGTCTTATCGATGTGGTCAAATGTCTGCCTTGCAGATCAACACTGGGGCTGATCCCAGAGTAATGAGATGAGGCTTCTGCACCTGTGCACTCTCTGCTCCAGATGAATAAACATCTTTGGTCTCCAGAGTCTACAGCATGAGATGTTTCTGCGGCCTCGGTTAATTAAAAACCTTGGGATAAAAGACAAGAAAAACAACTCTGAACTGGCCCTGAGACAGAGCTGCTACTGGCAAGGATAGTTGCCATCTCTTTTTGTTGGGACAGAGTGATGTACTTAAGGAAGGAAGGAGGGGAGAAGAATCCATCCCATGGAAGTCGGATGAGAACTAGTCAAGGATGTGAGCTCCCACGGCAAAGGGAGCATGCTACTGATTCATGAGTTCCAAAATGCTTGTTACCTGCTGTACTGTTAAAACAGCGTTATGTATGATGAGGCATAGGAAACCTATACTTGACCTCCTCAAGATGAACACAAGCAGAGTATATCCAAGACAGTGAGTGATGGGTGTCTAGGAGTCCTATCTATGTTCCTGGAAAGAGGTCATGGACAAAGGTGGCTTTCAAACTGAGCTATGGCAGCATTTCAGCAGACAAGGAAGACTTAGATTGGCTTTAGTCTTTTTTTTAATTTTATTTTAAAGATTTATTTATTTATTATATGTAAGTACATTGTAGCTGTCTTCAGACACTCCAGAGGAGGGCCTCAGATCTCGTTACAGATGGTTGTGAGCCACCATGTGGTTGCTGGGATTTGAACTCAGGACCTTCAGAGGAGCAGTCAGTGCTCTTAACCACTGAGCCATCTCTCCAGCCCCTCCCCCCCTTTTTTTCCTTAGTCTCTTTCTAAGTTTACTGAAATACATGTCTACCAGCCCATTGACTTTAAATGATGTATTCTCTAATAGTTATAAAGGCTGGAATTATCTGCCTCTTTAGATGATGCCTATGTATCATCTAAAACTTCAAGAGAAACCATCCTTGATAGGGAAAGGGGAATAGAACTCAGTGGTAGATCACCTACTTATCCTTTGATTCCTTATCATAGCCTAGATGCTTGGCATGCTTTGATATCCTTAGCTTATTATGGCAGCCATCTAACCTCTGTCTCCTTCTTGAGGTCTCATTGCAAGTAATTTGTGTTCCTTTTTGTGATTTCTCTGACAAAGCATCAGGCATTGAATTTTATGCCAGCCATAATCTAATATGACCTTGTTTGTCTTAATTGCATCCCACAGTTCTATCCCAGTAGTCACATTCTGAAGTTCCAAGTGGACATAAATTGGGGGACACTATCAACCACTAAAAAGTGGGGGTAATCTATTAGTAAACCACTAAGGTCACTGGGGGCAGGACCTGTTTGCAGCATGGAATCAGACCATTCCAGGTACCTGAAGAGAATGTGTGTTCTTGAGGCTTTAGACATTGTTTCAGAAATTTGACCTTTCCTTAGTAAATACATAGAAAGCCAAGGGAAAAATTTTTTTTAAATCAGATTACAGGTAAGACACCCGCTAAATAAAAATTTAACCAAGGTTGAAGCAAAGAATCATTAGATTTATCTCTTTCTTATGGGTTTAGATCAGTCAACATCAGGTAAGATATGATAAGTCTAACTTGGAAGTTTGTTTCAAGAACTCATTTGGTAGGACTTTGGGTAAGTTTTCATTTGAGCAATAGATGTGCAGCATGCCTGCTGGTGTTTTAAGATATAGTCATGAAGAGACAGAAAAGTTTGTTCTCTGAGGGGAGTTGAGCATTAGTGGAAGCTTCACGATTGTGTGTCTGAGAGTATACAACCACTGGAAGTGCGGTGCTCACATATAGCTTGCCAAACTGTGCCTTGTTCCTATATAATAACATGCCTGAAAATTTGGGCACAGATTGAATCTCGGGGCTGAAACCTTTTTGATAAATATTTACATTGTGATTATGTAGCTATGTAACCACTGTGGTAGCTCTCCAGTTGGCATGTTAACTTCAAGGGTCTATTTCCTGCTGTAGTAGACAAATCTTGACTGAGGCTAAGCCTTGAAGGAGGGCATCCTGAATGGAAGTCATCTCCCCTAATTTGTCTGGTTAGGGGCACTTTGATTTCAGGAGAGAAAATCAATAAGACTGACTATTATTTTGCTTTAGTGAAATTATATGTTCCCTCCCATTAGTATCCTTACCTGTGAGAGAGGTACTGACTGTTCTCAGCTCTCCCTAGAAACCTGCCGATGTCAAAACTTAATAGCTCTTACCAGGAGATGGTTGCTTGTGCTTATCTATTTGTAGTTTTATTTTAGGGTGGTTTTAAAGATAATAGTGCCTTTTTCTTTTCCTTCTTGCCCTCCTCCTATTCCTCCAACTTCTCCTTACCCTTCTCCTTCTCCTCTTCGACAGACCCTTTTGAGATAGGGTCTTATGTAGCCCAACCTGACCTGAAACATACTACCTTGCCCAGGCTAGCCTCAAACTCTCCTGCCTCCATTTCCCAAGTGCCCCCACATTGGACTAATGTTTTCTTAATGGTTTTTCCAGTCTTTAGCCTTTATCACCCAGCTGTCCAACAAGTAGTGAATGGTCTTTGGGCTCAGTCCTCTGAATTGACACCTTGCAAGCAAAGATTGTTGGGGTCAAGGAATTCCACTTCTTTTGCTGCCTCATTTAAGACTCGGGATATTCTTGGAAGGGAACTCTAGTATGTTGCAGTTTCCTTTCCAGAGGAGTTCTTACCTTGTGACTCTGGGTTCCACAGTCATATAACTTCTTGCTAAGAAATGACCCTTAGTAGCTGGCACTTCTGCAGCTTTTTCTAATAGGTTCCTTGCCAACACAACAACACACCCAGCACTGATTTCAATACACCTTCGGGCACAAGTGCTTCAGTGATGACTCTGGAGTCCTGCCTCTCCAGTTTCATGTCTCCCTGTAGCAGTGAGTACCAGTTGAGTAGGAGGAGATGAAATTGATAAACCATCTTTGTTGTGAACTGCTGATGCCTTCTTTTTTTTTCCCAACCTTCACTGGGTGCTGAGTCATAAGCATTTCTTACCCAGGGTAATTTTGAGAGGTGTGATATCAAGAAAGACCCATGATACTAGGGTACTCATAGAAATATGAGCTTCTGTAGCCAAGGCAGGATTCAGTCCATGCCTAGAGGGTTCCAGTCTAGCTTGGCAGATAATGATAATATACATTTAAATAAGCAAGAGATTTGGTTCACCTTAGCTGATATATTAGACTAGAAATGAGAAATCTTGTATTTCATTTTTAATTTTTAAAATTACATTTATTTATTGTGTGTGGAAGATTGTACAGACATCTTCAAATGATAACAATAATCACTGATGCCTAAATATACAGCACTATAACATCTAATAGACCTTGCCTCATAGCAAGCTTTTAATCAATTGTAAAGTCATGTATTAACTATTATTACTATTAACATTTGAACTTCAGGGCACGACTTTGAGGCCTTAGACCTTTGGGTAAAATTCTTAATGATGCATCATGAAATTAGAAACTGCAAAGAAAGCTAACCAATGTGGTAGAGGAATTGAAGTGGTGAATGCATAGAAAGGGGGGTTGGGGAGAACCATGTATTGACTTTGGGCAACAGACTGTTGAGCAGCTGAATAGCTGTCCTCGTGGCATTTGAGCCATTGTTGCTTGGAAAAGTGTGCCCAGCTGTTCTTCATCTTTGCTGAGGTTGACAGATCTAGGGCAGATGGGCCAGGCCAGAGCCAGAGAATAAAAGAGAAGCAGTAAAGATGACAAAATAAATCAGGAACAAGTGAGGAGGAGAGCAGAGGGCCATAGCCTCATGGAAGTGCCAAAAGTGATCATGGCAACCCTTTCCATGAAGTTTGTACTCAGTGTGCAGTTTGGTCCCTGGTACTACTGCTGCTCCTACATCCTATACAGCAGTTTAGGCTCTTATGTCTACCTAATCTGAGCCAGTGTAGTTCATGCCTAGTATTGCAGAACTTGATTGTCCTCAACTGGTTCTTCCAGCCTCCCAAGGGTACACTACCCTGCAGGCATTCTGGGGTGTCATAGGAATGACTACTAGAAGAATCTGGTGAGTGAAGACCGAAGATGTTAAGCATGCTACAGTTCACAGGACAATGCCTACAACAAAGAACTGTCTAGCCTCCAGATGTCAGTCATGCTACTGTTTTGAGAAATCCAGGAGTAGAGTAGTAGAGCATTCTAGAATGGACTCCTTCAGGCTAACTAATTTATGCCAAGGCATTTCTCCCTCCATTTACACCAAACCATGGAACTGAATGGCTTAGAAGACTGTTAAACATTTGTTATTCTAAGAAAATGTGCAGATTACTTTATAATCATGTGTTTCTTAGCTGTCTGCTTTACTTTGGTTTAAAAATATTTATATTTCTAAATAAGCAACTGACTCTTTGTATAGGGAAAATAACATATGCATTAGATCTCTGGGGAGTATGTTACAGACACCACCCTTAACGCTTTCTCTGCCCAGCATTTTGCTGGCCAATGAGTCGCTACATTCAGGGCTCCGAGGCAGTGAGTGCCCTGAAGTTAGAATGTTGTGGTTGAGATGAAGACATGATGTTGGATGGGGGGAGTTCCCTTGGGTCCGAGTGCAGCCAATAACAAGGGAGGCTGGAGGAGGCAGTCGCATCAGCATGCAAAAGACTAACGCCGCTACTCGGTGTCTCTGGGAACAAAATCATGCTTTCCTGACTTAATAATACATTGCTGTCTCTAAATAATATAAGTATATGTTGTGTGAGTCCATTTGTAAACTTTCTGAGTCTCCCGAAATCCAGACTCAGCATGAAAACACACGCTATATTTGATTCTTGCATATATAGCACAGATTTTAATTTTATCCCAGCTATGGATATCTGGCACGTGCGCCAATACTCTGGGCAGACTGGTGTGAAATTCAATTTGAGCAGTTAAACACAAGGGCGAGAGAGTGCAAAATACACACTCGGATGCATTTCCAGCCCTACAACAGTTGGTGTGTGAGTGGGGAAGGCACCCAAGTTCTCTCTTTCCAGCTAGGAATTTTCTTCCTCTTGTGGCAATCAGATTACAGATTTCTCTAGAAAGACACAAATCTTCAGTGGATCCCCACCTCTCCCTCAGTGTTACCCATAATACCTTTCACATATAAGCTAAGTATACTAGTTAGTTGAGTTCTATAGTAGTTGTTCTATTTGAGATCCCCCTGCTTTCAGGACTGGAGAAGAACATCCTGGAGAACATCTTCAAGTGGGGAGCAGGAATGGAAGGAGCAATGAGGCCAACCTGGGTTCACATCTCAGCTCTGTCAGTTGCAGTATCTGAACTTCAGAACATTTTAAAAGATTGTTCCTCACTAGAGATATAGCTCAGTGACAGAGTGCTTGCTGAGCATATATGGGACCCTGGCTTTGATCCCTACTATGGAAGTAGGACACTGTTCCTCATTTTTACTTATTCTGAAAACGGGAGTAACTCTAACCTTGGTATCACTGGAAAGTGAAACACAGTGACAGTCCATAGACTCCCAGTTAATATCCATTTCCTTCCCTGAGAACCTCTGGTATCCAGCTGTCATGGCACTTGCTGAAGAAGGACATGAAAATAATCTTGTCAGTGGTTATTAATGTTGGTAAAGATGGCAACCACTTCCATGCTCAACCAACCTTCATTCAGAAATTACCTAACACCTTTCCATCTGCCCCAATCTAATCATGCATCACGCCTGGTATTGAGTACACGGAAGCTTTTGGTCTTCTAAGTAACCAGTTGTGCTGGAGGGTTGTGTGTCATTTGGGGAAGTCAGGGAGGGATAGTGTATATGTGTGTGTTATTCACAGACCGAGACTCACAGGAAGAATAAGAATTGAATGGGTCCATTTCCTCTTACATTCCAAAGAAAGAACATCTGCTTTCCATCAGTAAAAACGCCCATCTCTCCATTCGATTTGTTTCCACAGAAGAGCGAGTTGTCCCCATTGAAGTGTGCCGTTCCAAACTGTCAAAATACTTACAGGGAGTAGTTTTCCGCTGTGATAAGTGTACCTTCACCTGCTCCAGTGACGAGAGTCTCCAGCAACACATAGAAAAGCACAATGAACTGAAACCTTACAAATGCCAGCTCTGCTACTATGAGGCCAAGCACACGGAGGAACTGGACACTCACCTTCGGGATGAGCATAAGGTACTTGCCCAGGACTTCCTGCCTCCCCCACCTCAGCACTCCTGTGGGGAGGGGCCTGTCGGGGGAGACAGGCTAGTGGAGTCACATCTACTGTGTGTAAGGCAGGGAGATGAATTAAAGTGGTAATTACAGTAAAACTTCCTTTTCTTAGAATAAAAGAAATGTAAGATCACTTTAGAACTTGGGAAAAATAGATATGGCAAATAATGTACTCATACCTCCACTGTCCAAAACTTTGGGAGACTCTTTTTCTATACTTGTTTCATTTGCTTTACATAATTTTGTTTATATTGTATATAAAATAACACATCTTGCTTTTTTTAATCCTGTCTAAAATTTTGTCTTATTTTAAATGTGTTTAATGATTATAGTGTTGGCAGACTTTCTATAAAGGGCAGTCAGTAGATCTTTTGGGTTTTATGGGCCATATGTGATTTCAGTGGCAGTTGCTCAAACCCACTATTAGTATATAGCAAGAAAGCAGCCACAGACACAGTGGTGTTCGAATAAAACTTTATCCAATAAAAAATGACAGGCTGTGGGCACTTACTTGCCAATGCCTTGGCTCTCAGTAATATAAGTTATTTCTAGGGTTTTGCTAATTACAACTTTGAAAGGCATTACTGTACATATGTGATCAATTTAAGAAATTAATATATTTTTTAATGGAATAGGAAGGAGATTTTGTGGGGGAAATTTTTCTTCTGTAGATTTGCTGAGAATTAGAGCCATACATGATGACTATCTTACTATAGGGATTATTTTGCTTACTGTAGTTGTAGGTTTTGTATATTGCCCCAAGCACAGGAGAAGTTATGATTAGTATTTGTTTCTGAAGGTAGCCTACTGCAATCCATTCTAATTAACCAAATCCAAAACATCTATTAAGCATTTACTCAAGACATAATGAAAAGCATTTTTGGTCCCGTTTCCATTTTTCTCTCTCTGAATCCTTTTCAGCAGAAACATGGCCGCTCTTTCTTAGCCTTCTGAACCCACGTTAGAAATATTTTAGTCTGAATCATCTCTTGGTAAGGGCTACCAGAGCTTTCTTTGCTCTGGGTTCACAATTTAACGGCTTGCTGGCAACTTCTCAGGTTGCCTGAGACAGCCCCTGAAGTAAAAGAAAAGAAAAATATAGATTACTACACTCAGAAATCTTCGTATCCTTTCTTCCTGTGTCATCCTGGGCATTTTTCATCCTAACTCAGGGGGAAATGTATTCCAGACCAAACTCCTTGTATTCATTCATTCATTCATTCATTCATTCATGTGCACCTTATTTACGCACAGTCATCCTTCTAGTATGGTGTTCAAGCCTTCGGGCTCATATTTGGGAACAAAGCAAATCAGGAAGAGAAATTCTTCCCTAGTTGTTGCAGTAGATTCTAAACTACTAGGAAATCCAGGGACCATTAGAAACCAAACCAAATACCAGACTTCCTGTATAGTCAGTTGAAGACTGAGGCTCGGAAATTTGGGCTAGGAAGCGTGTTGTCCAGAAAGAGAGGACTGAATTTAGAACTTTTAGGACAAAGAAATCTGAGTAATTGCTTTTGCTCCATTGCTTATTGTGTGTGCAATAGGAAGCTGCGCTTATGTGAAGGCCTATTTTCTGGCTTATCAGTAGGGATTGTTATTTCATGTGCAGAAAGCCTTTTAAGAGTAGATGGAGCCCTTGTACTTCCTGCATGTTGGCACTCTATCTATGTCTCATAGACTGTATGTGAATAGAATTGTGCTCCAATATAGCAAGAATTGCATTTATCATAAAGGCAGTCATGCTCTCAAAGGCCTGAAATATGAAACCAGTAATGATACCTTGTATTTTAAGTAAGTTTTGTGATGTCAATTTTGCTTTTTCTTATGGTTGATGAGTGTGTTAAGTCCAGAGAGTACCTACCTGCAGCTGAGGGCTCACCATACCCCTGTGGATTCTGTCTGGTCCGGATTGTTTTTGAGTTTATGGGATTCATGCTTATTTAGATAACAGCACTTTTCTTTTCTTGTTTTCTATTCTTGTTTTTTCTCTTCTAAATGATGATCACATAATGCAGTCAGTGCAGTTGAAACTGGTTTTCAGCAGATGAGCACTGGCACTGTGCACTAGCAAAGTTTAATTGTTCATAGGCAAGTGGTATGCAAATGTCAGACTTCACAGAGAGGTTGTGGGGCTGTCGGTGTGTTCAAGGATGACTGCTGATCAAATGAAAACATTAATGACTCTAAGGCAAAAACCAGGAGTTAAAGGCCTAAGAGAATTAGAAGAAAATAGAACTTGTTTTACTCCCAGATCTCAATAGCTTCAACATCCTGATGACGGTATAAAAAGTTACTAAAACACTCATGACATGATTGAGGTTACAGGATATGAAACAGGTACGAAAATAAATTGCTAAATGCTGTAAACAGAGATTATGAAAGATTAATTTCGTGTATTGACATCAAAAGGAATAAAATAGATTGATATGAAATTAACCTAAGGGTTGTAAGAGTTAGTCACTAAGAGCTACATAGTTCTATTGAGAGAAACAAAGGACCTATATTATTGTCATATGTACCACATTCATGAAATAGGCAACTAATTCAGTATTGATCATTTTTCTAATCGGATCTATAGATCTCATTATAATCTTCATCTAAACTTTGGGAAATATTTTTTATAGGCCTTGATAAACTAAATCTAAAACTTATGTGGCAATGCAAATGACATGGATTTGTCTAAACAACAAAGAGAAGCAACGTTGAGAAACTCAACCCTTTTTGCTTTCAAGGCTTAAAGTAAAGCTACAGTAATTAAGAGAGTGTGGCATTGCTCACTTTAAAGGAACAGAAGAACAAGTCCAGGAGTAGACTGTCTTGTGAGTGTTGTTCAGTTGATTTCCATCAACCATGTCGACACAATAGAGAGATGGTATTCTTCCAAAGGGACCTCTGAAACAATTAGATTTGCACATATACGCTTTAGCCCTTGGTCTTTAATCAACTCTACATAAAAGGCAGATAAAAATGGTCATAAGTATTTGGGCTAACCTATAAGCATTTTAGTGAAACATGAATTTTGCTAGAAATAAGAAATGACATGTTGGGTGTCGGAATAATGCTTAGATAAGAAACAAGCCATGAGCATCGGGACAAAAGATAAGTTGAATGTCATCAAAACAAATGTCCTTCTGTGATGGTATATATATATGCTTGGCACTATTAGAAAATGTGGCCCTGTTGGACTAGGTGTGGCCTTTTTGGAGTAGGTGTGTCACTGTAGGTGTGGGCCTTAAGACCCTCATCCTAGTGCCTGGAAGCCAGTATTCTGTTAGCAGCCTTCAGATGAATATATAGAACTCTCAGCTCCTCCTGCACCATGCCTGTCTGGATGCTGCCATTCTCCCACCTGGATGATAATGGACTGAACCTCTGAACCTGTAAGCCGGCCCCAATTAAATGTTGTTTTTATATAAGTTGCCTTGGCTATGGAGCCTGTTCACAACAGTAAAACCCTAACTAAGATACCTTTAGAAGATCCCATTAAGAAAGCAAAAGGCCAACGAACAGCCTGAAACAGATATTTACCAAGTATTTATGTACCAGGCCATGGAACCAACACATACTAAGAATTCTTTTAACTTGACTCAGAATGAGTAAAAAATTTGAATAGACACTTTTCCAAAAAGTATGGGCAAATGATGCTTGACACGATTTATCACTAGCAAAGTAGAGACTAAAGAAACATTAAGCTTTCATTATCTACCTAAGTGGTCGATGCCAGGCTATCAGTGCCAAGGTGTTGTTGAGGATGTGGAGAAAGTTGAAGTTATCCTGGAGTTCTGGTGGAAGCAAAAAGGGCTACAGCCACTTTGGAGCAATTTGGCAGTCTGTTTAAATTTTATGTACTTTGTTACCATGAGACCCAGCAATTCTGCTCTGGCTATCTTAGTTAAAGTTTTATTGCTGTGAAGAGACACCATGACTGCAGCAACTCTTCTAAAGAACATTTAGTTGGAGTTTGCTTACAATAAGAGGTTTAATCCATTACTGTCATTGTGGGAAGCATGGAGCCCACAGACAGACATGGTGCTAGAGAATTTGCTAATGGTTCTGCATCTACAGCATTAGGCAACAGGAAGAGAGACTCTGGGTCTGGCTTGGGCCCATGAAACCTCAAAGCCTATCCCCAGTGACATTTCCTCTAACAAAGACACACCTATTCCAACAAGGCCACACCTCCTAATCCCTGTCAAGTAGTGCCACTCCCTGATGACCAAGCATTCAAATCTATGAACCTATGGGGAACCATTCCTATTGAAACCACCACACTGGCTTAAAACAGAACTGAAACACATACTGTCTATCCAGTGGGAAACTGCTTATGAGTAAGGAATAAATTACTGACATTTAATAACATGGATGGATCTCAGATCATATTAAGTGGGCAGAAATTAGACTTCTGTTTTATGTGAGCTTTTAGAAAATACAGAACTTAGGCAACAAGAAGTAGCTCAGAAGTTACCTAGGGCTGAGTCTTGGGAATAATTATAGGTTCAATTATAAAGCATTTAAGGGATCACCTCAAAGGTGAAGATATTCTAAACTGACCTGGGTGTGGATCTAAATCAGTCACTTTACTTTAAAAAAAAATTGAATTATTAACTTAAAATAGATAAATTAGATAGCCAGTGAATTATATTTCAGTCCCCAAACTTTGGCACACAGTAAGTCCTCAGTAATGCTAAGTTTCAGAGGTATTTTCTGCCAAATTAATCATTGAACCAATAGAGCCAGACTAATGCATAAGTTGTCAACAAAAAAATTCGAGGTGGGGATTGCTGCCATGTTCTCAATAAGACAATGTTGAGTGTTTTGCCTTTTATATCCTGGCACAAATCACTTTAGGTGATGTTGTATGGTGGAGAAAATCAAAGGAATTCATTAAACAGACCTGGGCATACCAACCCTGGACATCTGAGTTCTCACTGCCAAGGCTGTAAGCCTGAGCCACATCCCTAAAGATGCTGATATCATGTGCTGTGGTCAGAAAGCTAGTAATAGCAGAAAGGGTCCTTGAAGTCAAATACATCATTGCATTTAAGAACCAAAATGTCAAGTGCACTTGATGTAGGCTGCCATGTTTATCCTCAGAATCCAGAGTGCAGAGGAGAAAGGGTGGTGATCAGAACCCTCATTTTAGAGGTGACAAACAGAATCCTGTCCTTCTAGACCTTTCCCTGTGCCAGCGAGACAGGAATAACATGTAATCTCCTGGGATCTAAAGTAAATAGTGTAGGCTGTTTCATTTTTTTCATCCTTTGACTCACTGTTTTTTTCTGATCTCACTCGATCCTCTGGAAGGCTGCATTTTCCTCTCTGTCACTTCCTCCTCCTTCTCCGCTCCCCCTACACATACACAATAAAATGTTAGCTAGTGGTGCCACTTCTCCACAGTTCCTGTGAAAGACGCAGGCTTAACACTTCTAGGAACCTTAAAGTCTTGATTTAAAAAAGAACTTATAGTTCTTACATTTAAAAACAAAACAAAAACCATTTTCATTTTGAAGAAAATTTTAAGTATGTTTCAGTACCTTGTTAATGTTGTTTCGTGGTTCTGAAGTCTCTTTGCTACTTAAAGGAACATAAAAATATATTATCTCTAACTTGGTTTTCTCATAAAATTCTCATGTTCAGTATATTACATTTAGGATAGTCTATTCAGGCAGTATACATTTACTAATTGAATTTACTTTGAAATGTTTTTAATTTTTTATACAAATGGAGTCTCAGACAACTGAACTCTTAAGAAATGTGTATCTTTGACTGTGTGTGTGTGTGTGTGGTGTGTGGTGTGTGTGTGTGTGTGTGTGTGTGTGTGTGTGTGTGTGTGTGTTCCAGTTTCCAGGAAACAAAAGAACCTTCAATCCAGAAGCAGACAACAAACTCTGGCCTCTTAAGTCAGTTTTCTAAATCCATAAAATACACCATAGCGAAAATTTCAGATAATGAAATTTGTACTATAGATCTTCCCTCTCTCCAAATCACCAGACAAACCTTTAGCCACATTTTTTTTTATTGTGTTCAGTTTCTGAACGAAGTACCAGGGAGTAGTCCCAGGGCTTCTGGGGATGTCTACCGACTCCAGGCCTCTCCGGAGTCTTGTTTTATTTCAGCCCTGATCTCCCTCCTGTTGGCTTTGTTTGTTGATATGTCAGCTGGACATCTGTCTCTTTCATGGGGTTGAGAAGACAGATAAACCAGAATCAGACGAGTAAGAAATGTGGCTGTTTTCCAGAGGTGTGTGCTTCTATGAGCCCTGGGCAATATTTATCAAGTCAACATTAGACCAAGACATTATTTGCCCATAACCTTTGAAAGTCTTCACTGTCCTTGGTCAAACCTGATGTTCTCACTTCTAACCTGCTTTTCTTCAGACATTCATGTATTTCCTTCCACAATCCAATAGTGCCTTCCCTGCTGCAGAAACTCAATAAAATGAATTGTTGAGTGAAATGAAATCACTTTTCAAAGATGAAATTTGAGGAAGCCCATTGGTTGAACTTATCAGATCTTGGCAGCCTTGCCAGCGTTTATGCTTTGGATCCAGAAGATTGGCACCGACTCAGCTGGCCAGATCAGAGTCTCTTGATGCGTCTCCTAGCTTTCCTCAGAGCTTGTGTCTAGAATTATACCAGGGTCTCCAAATGAGTAGGCTTCTTCTGGACTTTGACCAAGTTAAGTTGGTCAGAATTTGAATTCAGTTTCAAGAAATTGGGTCTGGACCTTGCCTTCTATGCTCCTGACCCTTCTGGCTACTTCAGGATTATCCCTTTGTACTATTCCTTAAAAGTCTTTCATTTTGAAGAAAACTTGTCAAGGGATGCTGCCAACATAATAGCGGTCTCAACACCTACTGCTTTTTGTTTGTTGGTTTGTTTGTTTGTTTCACCTGGGTTACCCACCGTAGTGGGCATTTCTTTCTGCATCCTGAGAGTGCCTTTGCATTCTTACAGATGGTTTGTTATAACAGAAAAGGCCTGAGCTACCCTCCTGAAGATAAGAGAGTCACATCATGACGTTAGCCCTTATTTCCTGTTGTGTTCTCATCTTCTGAGGTGGAAGATAACTGTAGCATACTGTACACAGCAGTCTAAAGAAAATGAGATGCATGTAAATATCACTGGATACATTTATAGTATGTAACATATTTACTAAGTATTTTAATCTTTTAATTAGAGAGTGTCCAATTTTATTCTCACATCAGCAACCAAATTTATGGGATATGAATGTCATGAATATATGTTGTGATCTCGTGTGAGTTTTTGGTTTTTTTTGTTTTGTTTTGTTTTGTTTTCTCCTTTTTGGATTTTTTGAGACAGGCTTTTTTCTATGTAACTCTGGTCATCCTGGAAATCATTCTGTACACCAGGCTGGCCTGGAACTCACAGAGATCCACCTGCCTCTGCCTCCTGACTGCTGGGATGCCTGGCTCGTGTGAGTTGTCATGTCACCAATAAATATAAATAACACTGCCTGTAAACTACATGTGTGAACAACTACTTAAATAGTAGTAAAATAGTATTAAACCAGAAAAAGTAAAGGAATTCTGCCGTTCGGGACAACATGGATGAATATTAATGTCCTCTCTTCAAGGTTTTACTCTAACGCCCAGCAGGGGTACTGCTAGCTGAGAATGCAACATACTTCTAAAATTATCATCTTATTATTTTTTATGTATATAGGTGCTTTGGCTACATGTGTCTATGCACCACATGAGTGCCTGGTGCCCACAGAAGTCAGAAGAGAGTGCTGAGAATAGAGTCACAGATGCTTGTGAGCTGCCATGTGGGTGCTAGGCCTTGAACCTTGGTCCTCTGGAAGAGCAACCAGTGTGTTTAACTGCTCCTTCACCAGTTCCTTCAACATAATTTTTATCTGCCTCCCTGACCATCCTCCTGTGGGCAGTTCTACAGATAATATTTTGTTTTTCACACTGATTCCCTTCCCTTCCATCTGATGTTCAAAGTCAGCCAAGGATCTGCTTGTAACATGGATTAGCAAAGGGTGGCCAATGGGCTAATTCCAGTGCACTTGCGTTTACATGGCTTACCATCCAAGAAAGTGTTTGAAGTTTTTAAATAGTTGAAAAACTCAAAGCCTAGAGATTCCAAAGTTTGCAGTTAGTACACAGGTATTTATATGCATATGTTTGTTTCTGGTGGCTTTCTAGCAGTTAAGTTTTTGTGGTCTAGAAAGCTTACAATAGTTACTTATATGGCTCTTTACAAAACAAACTTCTCAGCCTGTAAGTCACTCTCAGCTCCACAGTATCAGTTAGCGACCACACCACAGGTCATGGCTCCATGTGCTCTGCTATTACTTTTCCTAGAAAGGAAAGTTTACTCTGACTGTTTTTCCTCAGTGATAATAAGCTATAGGGAATACAAGCGTCTTGGTTGGGTGTCTCATGTGAAGATAAGTATGTACAGCCAATAGGAGGCTGAACTCTGTCCCCTGAAAACCTGGAAACATAGGGTGGACTTGCTTTGTCACAGTCTTTCCTACTTGATGTCTGTGACATCACATGAGCATGAGGGTGGCAAGTTCCATTCTATCTCCAGCAAGCATGTCTATACCAATCTGTTCTGTACCCATCTGGATGCAGCATGGAAATGCATGTTCAACTTGGTAATCTTAATCAATTGCATAGTTCTTAAAGCAAACATTGAACCTTAAAGCAAGCTAGTGTGGCAGGGGTGGGGTATATTCAAAGAACAGATCTAAATCTCTCTCATCTCCACTCCCTGATCTCCTGGATGGTTTAAAATGAAAGGCTGTGAAAGTTGCCATTGACCAGGAAAGGGAATTCATGGGGTCATCACGTCAGAGTTCAGGGGTCAGTGTTTGCTGAGCAGCTCATGGAGTCATTTCTCATGCCCCCTTCACAGCTACTTCCACCCAGTACTAGGCCAGTGACTTTCAATGGGGATTTCAGGTTGGGGTCACTCATGTCTGACTTTCACAGAACGTGAGTTTCAGAAACACGTGGCTTCTGCCATCTGTGAAATTCACGGAAGGGTTCTAGATGTAATGCTCCTAGGCCCGCTCTTTCTCCCTTGGTTGTCACCTTTTATGGAAGCAGGATGATGGGATATTACTTCTGGTCCAGGGAGGTGGAGGAGGTGAATGGTCTTCCATTTATCTTCTGAACCATCAAGAGATTAGTCACTTAGCCATCAGTCACCAGGTCCAGGGAAGACCTTTGGTCCTTTCCAAAGCTAACTGAGAGGTACATTGTAACCTTAATCAAGTCTGTACCCTTTGACTCAGACCCTTTACTTTTAATCTGGAAATTTCAGTTATAAAATGAAACGTTAACGTGAAAGAAAGCAAAAGCCAGGAATAACATAACCTCAGATAAATACATAGAGGAATAGGAGATCATATCCTCATGAAATATGATAAGGTGATTAAAGATGACATTCACACACAGGACACTGTGTGTCACAGAGGGCCAAAGACATTGGAAATTCTTGTTAAAATGAAGCTAGATGATATCAGGCAGTCCAATCAGTGCCTACTCTGGGGTAGACACTGCTGACGAGAAGAGTTGGAACTGGGAGAGAACAGAAAATCTATCCTCAGGGTTTGCAGCTTGGTGGCAGAAAGGCAGAGCAGGAGGATTATTTAGGGAACGTGGTGTTTGTGGAGTGAGCAAGCTGGGTGCTGTGGCAAGGACAAGCAGCATGATTAATGGAGGAGCAACAACAGGAAGGCTTCCTGGTGAAGAAGGGCGGGGAGACTGAGTCAATGTGTGCGAGGAATATGGCAGGCACAGGCTTAGGAGAAGGGGCATTCAGGGAAGTCAGAAAGTTAAGATGATGGGAACAGGAGAGCTTAGGGAAAGCTTGTATACTACAACACAAAATTTGAATTTTACCCTCAAGGCAAAGAGTGGCATTTTCTACATGTCCATGTGTATGTAGACGGGATTGTGTTTTATAAAAATAAAGAGAGTGGAGAAGGAATGTGTTTGGTGGATGTGCAGTCAGGTGTGGGGTAAGGGGATGCCAACGAAAGCCCATGTTGAAGCATCCCTTCCCCCTGAGGGACCAGCCACACAATGGCGTAGTATAGAATAGAGTTTATTCAGGGCCTGGGGAGGGGAGTTGGTAGTAGAGGCAGAGAGAGTAGAGGAGTGGAGTCCGGCCATGAGCATGGAGAGGGGTGGGGGAAGCACCAGAAGATAGAGCAGGAGCAAGGAGGCAAAAGAGCAGAGGGGGCAAGAAGCCCCTTTTATAGTGGGTCAGGCAGGCCTGGCTGTTGCCAGGTAACTGGGGCGGAGCCTAGACAAAATGATAACAGCGGGGACTTTCTGTATGCACATATATAGAGGCCAGAGGTGGCCATTGAGTGTCTTTCTCAATCACTCTCCATGGGAATTCTCACCAACTCTGGAGCTCACCCACTCAGCTCCATTGGCTGGCCAGTTAGCCCCAGGGAATCGTCCTTCTCCAACTCCTCAGAGTCAGGACTGCAGAGTGCACAGCCATTCCCGATCCTGGGGATCCAAACATTGCTCCTCACGCTTCTACAGGAAGCTTTTACTGACTGAGCCATCTCCCCAGCCCCTTAATATTTTCTTAAAGATGACTCTGCCCACACTGGGGAATAGATATGGGATGAGGGGAAATGGATGCGGCGGAACCAATTTTGGAATGAGTCTTACGGTGATCCAGTCAGGAGACATGCTTGGCTAATAGGGGCAGAAGAAAGAAGGACTCCTCCTTTTGTGTTCAGATTAGCATTTAGATGGCTAGTTTGGGGGTTTTAAATGTTAGAATAACCCAGCACTATAAAGATTTTTTTAATTTTAGAAATCTTCTCATTACATAGCACAAAAATAAAAATGGTTTTAAGTCTTAATTGCCTAGCAGAGATTATAGACATCTTCAGGACAGATAAATCCTGGGTTGTCCTGGGATGAACGTCTACCATGGAAATGCCACATACTGTTTTAAAATTGTGCAGAATCCAAAATGTGAACAGTTTTCTAGCAAGGAAAAATAGATAAGCGTAGTTCTTCAGAAACCCGTGAAGAAGGAAAGGGACAAAGGGATCTTGGTTTAATGACAGATCTTCTGTTGCCATGAGCTTCATGAGAACTAGAGGCTTCGAGGACAAACCCCAGACCTGGCAGGGAAAGAGCAAAATCAACTGACTTCATGGGTTCCATTATTATAGGTAGAGCAGTGTATTATCACGGAAGTGCTTTCTGCCTTCCCCTAGCTGTACCAATCTCCTATGTAAGGTTGCCAGAGCAGTATTAAGTCTCATCATAGCACCAAGTTGGCCCTGGTACCCTGAGTTGAGGTCCCTTTCATTTGTCACAGCCAATGATGACGATCCCATCTGCCAGGCATATGGAATTGGTGGTGCTCAGCAAATCTTTGTCCTAGCCTGGCCCCAGAGAGTACTCTGAATTGTCTTGTAAGCCCTCTTTCCTCCCTTGTGCTCTCATTGCACTGTCTACCGTGGCAGCTGTGGAACTGGCCTACCTAATTAATGATGTCTGCCTTCATTCGGTAACTATACTGTGAGCCTCTGGAGGCAGGGACCGAGTGGCATTTGTCTTGATATCCCCCCTGCCCTGCCCTTCAAAAGGGGGATCTGAGCACATACCTCATACAGAGCATAAGCTCTGGCTTGTTCTAGCGGTCTCACCTGTCACCACTAACAAGTCTGTGTGTACAAAGAAGGCACATCTTGTGCTGCTGTTGATCTGATAACCCCAAACCAGAGCTCGTTAGACATAATAGCTTGGCTTATTGCTTCCATTGAATGATACTTTGAGTGAAGCTCAAGTTCTTGCATTATTCTAACTACATTTTAGATAAATAAAAACCACCCACTGTGTGTGTGTGTGTGTGTGCACGTGCACAATTGTGCACAAGCATGCTCTCTGCTTGATGCTTTGAGACTGCTCTGTCTCTACACCTGAAGCTCCTCGTTCAGGCTCTTACATGGGTTTTGAAGATCTGAACTAAGGTCCTCGTACCTGAGCAGTAAGTTCTTCTCCCATTGGACCATCTCAACAGCCCAATAGTCATTTCAATAGCTCTTAAGGTTAGTTACCTGTGTTTTGTACAGGTAATCCTAGTCTTGTAAATAGGCTATGGTCAGTTTCAAACATGTAGCAAAACTAGTGGCAATAGTATGGTCTTCCATTTAAGCTAGAGTTAAACGTCTTATGGTCCTCACTGGTACAGCCCAGGAGCACGGTTGACAGGTGGGCAGGACACCTGCAGGAGCCTTTTTGCATGCAGAAGTACTGAAAGCTTGGTAGTTAAAGATAGACATGTTTGATTTTAAATTCAGTGTTGATGCCATGCGGTAGGTTATGTGATACTCTGGGCTCTCTCTGGGTTTTGTACCTGAGTCTCACAAGTTTGGTGAGGAGGTGGTCCAGTGTTTGGAATGGGAAGCCAAGGACAGATCTGTCTCTGAGAGTCAGAGTGAAGAAACAGACCTCTCAGGCTCCTAGCTTGTCTGGACTTGGATGCACAAACACAGACATGGGGGGATTATGCTGGAAAGATCTCCTCCAAGAGTGGCTGTGCAGTCTGTGGTTCATTTCTCCATCATCTGCTTGGACCTTTTTCAGGTCAGCCGTAACTTTGAGCTGGTTGGCCGGGTTAACTTGGATCAGCTGGAACAGATGAAGGAGAAGATGGAGAGTTCCAGCAGCGAGGACGAGGACAAGGACGACGAAATGAGCAGCAAAGTAGAGGACAGAGGTTAGTTTTACCCTGCTCTCTAAGTCCCAGATGGCACCCAGAATGTCCACAGTGAGACAGAAGGGAGGCAGGAGGCTGCTGTGGGAAGAACAGAAGGAAGGATCCTTCTTGGTTAGGCAGCAGAACAGACCGGCTTAGGCACCATCAGGGGCCCTGTCTTTACAAACTATTACCAGCTATAGAAACTCCAAGGAAAACAGACATTTCCTTTCTAATTATAGATGTATGTTTGCTAAGAAAAAAAAATATATATATGTGGTTCCTAGCAAGGAAAACTAGTGTCTGAGGAGCCTTCAGAATGCAGACAGCAAGGAGCAAGATGAATGGCACCATAGTGCTATCGGGGAATGAGAGTGAACTTGGATTGCTGCTGGGGTCATAGTGAGAGCTTGTAATGAACTTGGACATTATGCATGTCCCCCTACAGGGCCATTCCCTTGACCCCTTAGGGCTCCTTTTTCACTCTGCCAAGAGGAAGAGACAGTGTCTCACCCTCTCCTGTAGTTGCAGAAAACACCAGTGAAGGTTTTATCACAGTTTTGAACTATTGCTCCAGCCCTGCCACTCTCCCATTATTCTAAGAAAAGAAGACTCCAAAATATGTTTCATTGCAGATAGCATGTTTATGTGATCTAGAGGCCTGTCCTTGTTTACTGTTTAAGCATGGAATGCTGTGGGCATCCCCAGAGTATATAAAAATACTGGTTGAGATGGGGAGTGAAGGGCTGGAGAGGGGAGGGCCCAGCAGCTAAGAGCGCTTGCTACTCTTGAAAGAACCTGAGTTCAGTCCCCAGTACCCATTTCAGGCAGCTCACAACCACCTGTAACTCCAGTTCCAGGAGCTCAGACTCTTTCTCCTGGCCTGCCCACACCCACACATATATTCAAAATTAAAAAGAAAGAATATAGGTTCAGATATGTTCCTTAAGTTATTGCAGATTGAGCCAAAAAGTTCATGCATGGATACTGTAAGTATGAGCAAAAAGCATACTGGCCACTGCCATCGTAGTGATGAGAAGAATTGCTGAGTATCGCTTCTTTAGTCTCGTAATATGAAGGGTCTGAGGCTACCCCACTGAATCTTAAACTTATAGGCCCCAGTCTATAGGACTTTGCTTTCTGTCTCTGTGAGTCCACCAGCTCTCAAATAATAGTGACAGTGGACAGTGACAATGATAAAAAGTTAAAAAGAATATGCGTATTTATGATTTTTAAAATATAGATGCACATTGTGGAATGGCTAAATGGAGTTTACATTTTTTTCCTCACTTATCTTGGGGAATAAGATCTTAATCAACTGAGCAATTTCAAAATGTAATAGCATCGTTGGTGATAGTCACCACGCCACACAATTGGTCTACTAAACTCATTCTTCATATCTGCCTGAAATTTAATGTCTTTTGACCAGTCTGTCCTCAGAACCCCAACCTGGGGCTTTGGAAATGTCCATTCCAACAAAATGTCCATTCCACAATCTGAATCACTGGATTTGACTGAGGTTTCACATGGAGTGGAATCATTTAGTGTTTGCATTTATGCCTGGCTCATTTCCTTTAACATACAATCCTCATGCATATTGTCACAGATGACAGGCTTTCTTGCCTTAAAGTGGAGTGGTATAAATGATATACCAGTGGATAGATACATCATATTTTCTGTATCCCTTCATCTACGACTGGCCACTGAGATGAATGCTATGTCTTTGCTGTTGTGAATAATGCAGAGGTGAACACTGGACATCTCTTTGTGATATCCCCTTCATTCATTTCATTTTCTCTGTGTCGGCCCAGTAGTGAAATTGCTGAGGAGCTTAAATTCTGTATTCCATAATGGTTGCCCAGATTTGCTACTAGTCTACAGCGCTGTTCTTGTCTCACCTTCGCCAACACTTGTTATCTTTCTGATGTTTCCTTGGCAGTACAGAAACTTTTCAGCTGGATTCAGGTTGCATTTGCCTATTTTTTCTTTGGTTACTTGTGATTTGGGGGTTATGTAAAAAACTTTAAAGAAAAGCTTGTGGTCAGCCGGTATCATGGAGATTTCCCCCATGTTTTCTTCCAGCACCTTTTATGGTTTTAGGACTTATGTTTCGATCTCTTATTGATTTTTGAGTTGATTGTTTTTCCATCTGGGAGATCAGGATCTAGTTTCTTTCTTCTACTTATGATGCCTGATTGTCTCAGTGATCATTTATAGGATTGTCTTTGTTTCACTGAGTGATATTGGCAACTTTCTCAAAACTCAATTGACTGAGAGAGTGTTTCTGGCCCATCGTTCCATGAATCTGATTCTAGGTTAGTGTCAAGCTGTTTTGGTGACCTTTTTTTCTTTATATATCTTAAAGTCACTGAATGGAGTGCCTCAAACTTCTTATCATGCTCACTCTAGATTGCTGTGCCTCTCTGGGGTCTTTTGTAGTTACCTTGATATTATAATGGAAAGCGAAGGGTAGAAATATAACTCGGTGATAAAATTCTTGCCTGTGGTGTGAGTGGCCTTGGATTATAAGACTGCCAAAACCATGAATTAAATGACATGACATCCAAGACATGGACCTTATAAATAATAGTTCTAACAAACTTAAAACCTCTCTCAAGTAAGGTAAGAAGATAAATAATAAACCCACTGAAGGGTGAATCTTAGTCTTCTTGTTCCAAAGCAGATCTCTTAACACTACACACATCTCCAACCCCTTAGAGTGCTAAAATGTTCTTTTTTAAAGAGATGCTAGTCATGAAATGCACTAGCCCTTGGGCTAAACTAAGGCCCCATGGCAGAATATCTAGCAGGCCTGAGCAGGTGTCTTCCTTAGGCCATTTTCTTCTGTGGTACATTTATTGTCCCTACCCTCCCACTGTGATAATCAAGGGATCAAGTTGGGTCCTTCAATCTCCAACCAACACTGATAGCCAAGGCTTACTGCCAAAATGTGTTAACTTGTCAAAAGCTGCTTGCTGTGGTCAACTTGCAAGACTACATAAACCAAACGGCTTCACCTGAGGGTTGACGAAGGGTTATGTTCAGCCATTTCTAGTAAGGGAAATGTTTGCGATCTCAGAAGTATGCCTTATTTCTTTTCCTTCCTTCCTTTAAAAAAGAAAAAAAAAACTTTTAACAAATATGTTCTTCACAGCAAATTCTTAACATCTCTGCACGGTTTTGAATGTCCTCAGGGAGAGGGAGGGAGGGAGAGGATGCTTCTGAGGAAGGCTACAAAAGCTCCTCTTTCTTCCTGGTACTCTGTGGCTCTGCTTGTCTCTCTTTGTGATATAAAAGATTCCTTAGTGGATATTTTGACTTTGTTCACGTCTAAGGCTAAGCCTAGGCTATTTCTGAAGCCATCAGCATTCCAGAGTCCTCCATTTCCCAAAGCTCTTCCCCAAAACAAATAAAACAAGCATAGGCCATGAGAACACACAGCTTTGTCTGAAATATGTGAGGTATCAAATCAAGCACATCTTCCTGCTGTCCAGCTTGGTCTCTCTACCCACTGGGCTTTTGGGTTCAGACTAGATGGAATTAGGGAGAACTGCCTGGCTTCTGCTTCCCCCTGAAAGTGTCATGTCTACATCCAGAGACCTAAATAAACAAAGAAAAACTCCTCCTTGAATAGACAAGTTGGTATGGGGGACTGAACTGAGTACCTCGGGAACTGCAAGCTGAAACTGTCCCTTCCCTGTCGCACATCCTTGCAAGAACGGTTCCCTTTGTCCCATCTCCTTCTCTTTTGAAACAACCTAGAATCAATCTTCCACCATCTCAGTAGATTATTGCCAAGAAGACAGGGCCAACAATAGCCTGGGGTGTTTTTGCCAGACATCCTGGCTTCCAGCCGAGTGCACGAGGGGCTGTTAGCTCAGCTCTCAAGCTTAGGGACAGGGATTTGAGATGTGACAGGTAGACTGGCCTCTTCTTTGAGGATGAAGCTTAGCATGTGCCCTTGGAGACAATAGATGACTGGTTTTATGTTTCCGGAGGGCAGAGGAGCAAGAACTAGCACCATTCTCCTTGTGAATAATTTGGACTTTCATATAGACACCTTTAGTTGGGGAGTTCCTGGCCTTCCTGCTTCCCAGACATGAGAGCTGAGAAGTGCACTCAGAATAGACACACAGCAAGATCAGCCCGGGAATTTCAGAGAGAAGAAATTGAAAGGAGCCCAAGCAGAACGCTGCCCGCCCTGCCCCCTCTCATTATGCAACTGGGAGGAGTCAGGAAGGCATTCTGTTGATTTCTTGCCCAAGATAATCCCTGCGAAGGAATTAATGCGCAGAGCAGATGGCTCTGCGTCATTTCCAGTGAAAAGAATCAAGGAAGATAGTCTGTGCAATTATTTTTAATGGCTTGTGTGGTGATCTTCTTAATTTGTGAGAAAATGTCTTGTCTTTTGTGAGAACTGGCCCTGTTCACATAGCTTTTTTGTGAGGAAGATGAGGGCGTCACAGAGCCCTAGCTAATGTCTGGAAGATTTCATGAAATATGGGGCATTTCAACCAGAAGATTCTTCCTGCTACATCTACTCTGCGGGGCCCACAGTAATCAGAGATGAAAATGATCAAATTTCCCCAAGCTCCACCCTTTTTTCAGAACTGTGTAGTCTGCTACTTACTACCCATGTGAAGACTTGGCCCACTGTGGGCTAATGAAAGACATACGGGCTTAGGACTCAGGACAACACAAAGGCCATGTAAACCCTCATCTTTGAGCTTGCCAGGAGGTGTGGCTTAAAAACAATTAGCTAGCCAATTCACATGTATAAGGACCCTAACATGTGCCAGCATCACAGGAGGAAAGAAAACAGCTAGGCCAGTATTTGATATGTGCACCAGACCCATTCAGAAATGTCTGCTTATCCCCGTATTTGTGAATATCACCGGTTGAGAAATAAACACTGGGCATTTGTCCAGGATCTGTTAGTGACTGGGGACATGCTTGTTTGTATTATCATTAATTATTATTACATGTGTTTATTTATTGTATGTGTGAGAGAGTTGCACATGTGGAGGTCTGAGGACAATTTGCAGGAGTTGGTGGTTTTCTTCTCCCACCATGTGGGCTCCAGGGATCAAACCCAGGTCACTGAGCCTGGGAGCAGGCAACATTAATCTACTGAGACATCTCAATGTCCCAGACATGCTTTTAGATAAGCTCCCACCCCTACCTCACAATTGTCTAGGGTACTGCACAGGAGGCTCTTAGCAGGGCTCCTATCCATCCGACAAAAGCTGAAGCTTTGGCCAAACTTGGAATATGAAGAAGTCCTGTGGCCTACACTGTAGAACCACGTTGGGTGCTTTCTGTGGTCTGTTTTTTCTTAGTGAGCAGATAACCCTGTTCCAGATAGGCACTGAGTAGCTGCCAAGCTGTCAAGCCCTCAGTCAGATCATGCAGAAGGAATGAGTTAATTAGAACACAGTTGCAATGGGGTCTTAGAGTAGTCCATGGAACCTTTTCTGGCCAGAAGGAACCTGGGTTGTTGATGGTAGAAAAAGTTGCATAGTGGCTGGAGAGATGGTTCGACGGTTAAGAGCCCCGACTGCTCTTCTGAAGTTCTAAGTTCAAATCCCAGCAACCACATGGTAGCTTACAACTGTAACGAGATCTGACTCCCTCCTCTGGAGTGTCAGAAGAAAGCGACAGTGTACTTACATATAATAATAAATAAATCTTTAAAAAAAGAAAGAAAAAAAAGAAAAGAAAAAGTTGCATAAATGAGGAGAAATGTGTATCCTTAGTGACTGAACCCAGGACAGCTCCTATTCAGATCTACTCAGAAAGTATCCTTAAGAGAAGCCCAGAGTCAGTGGGGAGTCTGGCCATGCCTGCAGATGGCCTCCAGTTTAGCTTCCCCGGTAAGTCAGGAAGTATTTTCCAGTGAATGTTGACTGATCCTCTCCAGATTCCAGAAACACAAAGGTAACGCTGGCCCTTTCCCTCTGTTTGCAGAGCTGATGAGATTTTCTGACCGGGGGCCTGGTGTGAACGCAGAGAAGCGATTTCCATGTGAATTCTGTGGACGGGCGTTCTCACAGGGTTCTGAGTGGGAAAGACACGTATTGAGACATGGCATGTAAGTTGGGCACTGAGAAGACCTTTGTCCCATGTGAGAGCATGGGAGGGAGGCTAGAATCCCCAATACTACACAGAGCCACCACCATCACCCATTATCACCTTACTGAGCATGAAGGGCAGGCAGTGATGACTGAGAAAGCAGATTCCTCCTCCTTTGTTAATTTTCAAAATGACCACCCTGTCAGTCAGGTGAAGGAAAGCCCCCAGACTCAAGGGTAGCGTGTCCCTTTACTTTGCAGTTGAATCTCATTCTCTGAGAGAAATGTGGATTATGGTCTGAATTTCTGGCTTCCGTGTTTGTTCATTCCATGAATGGCCTTGAGCATGCCAAGACTTACCTCAGACATGGCGCCATTCCACACCTGCCTCCCAGGTAATTGAGAGCATTCCTGTCAGGTTCTGACCTAACCTCTTTGAAAATAGAATAGTCCTTTGCACAAAGAACCCTTCCTTAGTCCACCAGACAAGAGAACTAATTTGTGGAATAAGATAATGTCCATGAAGTGTCCAGACCTCTGAGAACATAACTAAGTTTCTCAAGTCATAGTTGATTCCTGCAGGTTTTTAGTTTTTGTGTTTTTGGATGATTTAATAATAGACTTGACTAATAAATCTGCAATATCAGAGTGGTTACTTTTATCTTAATTATTATTGGCCAATACCTAAGCTTCTGAGTTCAGCCGATAGAGCTGAGTGTGAGGCAGTTCTTGGTATTTTTCCAATACCAAGAGTATTCTGACTCAAGGAAAGAGATAATATCAAAAAACTTTATTAATTTGAAAACAAAACATGGCATAATCAAACCACAGTATAAACATTGGATATTTTTAGGGGCCCCTACACATAACAAATATACACATAGAATTCATCCACAGGAAACTTCATTGCACTTTTAGGATCAGAGAAGTAAAGATGGATGAGTGTTTAGTTGGGTTAGAAAAGGCATGTAGGAAGCCAGGAAGATCATAAAATGCTTAAGGATTTCAGCTCCATGCCCAGAGTGCAGGTTAACAAACTGGGCATGATGGTGTGTGCTTGCAATCCCAGCTCTGGGGAGGCAGAGAGAGGAGTTGTGCTCACTAGCTAGCCCGCCTTGTGTATTTGGCCTAGCCATGAGATACTCTGTCTTAAAACACACACAGAAAAGAAGCCGATGCCTGAACTTGTGCTGGGCCTCCAGAAGCACATGCTCACCACTCCTGATCCTCCTGTCTCCACCACTTCAGAGCTGGAGTGAGAGCTATGTGCCACCACACCTGGTTTATGAATGTTTCTGCTGTTTTGCTTTTCCAGGGCATTGCATGATACCAACCAAGTGAGCAGGAATGAAATCCATCCAAAGGAGATGGTGGAGGAGAGTATGCAGCTGCCCTCCATAGAGGCCAAGGAAGACGATGAGCCAATCGGGATAGACTTTCCCTTAAAGAGCGAAACAGTAACCATCTGTGTAGTAGCTGCCGACAAATCTCTCCTGGAGAATGCAGAGGCCAAAAACGAATAAGAGTTTGGTGAAATTCTTATCAAACCTTACTTGAACCGTGATGAAAATGTGGGATGGCCAGCGTGGGCTGAGAAGGGAAGGGACAGACAGAGGAGAGAAGACAGAATAAAGCTGCTTTTAGGACTGAACAATCTATTTTCAAAGCACTGGTACCTGTGTGAGTGAGTATGTAAATTAAAGTTATTTAAATGGTTGGAATATGTGGCTCCTTTCCTGTCACTGCGTCTTTCCTTCCGGATCTTCACCACTCACCACGGAAGTTCTCACCTGCTGCGGTTTGGAAGGACCTTCCATGGGCACGGCGGTCTCCGTGACCCTCTCGGACAGTGCGTGGAAACCGAGGCTCCTGGACACAGAAGACTTCTCCTCGGGGAACAACTTTTGGGCGCACAACTTTCAGTGCGTTTTTCTAGTTTTAATACCTTAAGCTTTTTCAAGACCTAACTGCAGTCGCTTTGGGAGAAAAAAAAATAACAAAACAGAAAACAAACAAAAAAAACTGCTTTGCATAAAACAGTCACCTGTTTCCTAGTACCTCAGACTTAACCAAGGGAATTCTCTGCATTTGTCTGTACTACCTGTCGCCCTTGTGGTTAAATGTAGAGAGAACTGCTGGACAGGATGGTGAATGGAGAAAAAAAAAAGAGTTTTAAAGAAAGGAACACAAATTGTGCTTAAAATCCCCACGTGGGTTTTATTTCTTAAAATACTGTGATTTTTTTAATTATTTTAGTAAAAAACAAAACAAAAAAAAAAGAAACAGACTTTAATTACTAGATAACTGTGTGTGAATTGTCATCTTGTATTCCAGGTAAGCTGTTTATTAGTGTTCAGCTATAATTTAGAATTTGGTAGGTTCATGTGAACTAATTTTATGGTGATTGTGGGATTTCGTTGGCCACATGTTTATTTTTCTCTCAATTTGAGTGTTACAAACACAGCACAAATTCAGTTGTTCTTTCTTCTTATGAGTTGTTATTTGTGTGTTTGTTTAATTTGAGGTCAAGGGAGAATTAGAGGGTGTGTGTGTGTGTGTATGAATTTTTATAATTTTAAACATGAACATAACAAAGAAGTTAACTTCCTTTTCAAATTTGTTTTTGTGTTTGTTTTCTTTTTAATTTAACTAAAGAACCAAACTCTGAGCACAGCTATGCAGCGTGGGGGCCAGACAAAGAGGTCCTATCACCCTTTTTTTTCTTTTTTTTTCTCAAACCAACATATCACGCGTCTCACCAACGATTTCTGTTACCTTGGGCTGGCTTTTGTGTGTGCTGTGAACTCTGTGTTTTGTTTGCTTTGTGTATTATGAGGCTGTCTCATTTCTTTTGGGAGCCATCCCTTTCGTGAGCTTGGACAGGAGATGGCAGGTCCTGCAGGGAGCCTGGAGCAGTGCTCTTCTCTTTGCATCCAGCCGTTCTGTTCCCCACAGTGGCTTCTTTTTCTTTTTTTTCCAAGAGCAGCTTAGACTAAAAGCAAGTCTACATTTATAGCACATTATGATTGTGAACAAGGAGTTTCGTTCCAAAAAGTAAAAAGACTTTCTTGAAGCTTAGAGGGGTGTGTGTGTGTGTGTGTGTGTGTGTGTACACATGTACATGTGCTGGTGTTTGGATGTATGTGGGCAAATACGAGTCCTTGGTTTTGTTTCTTTTATTGTCCTTGTTTGGGTTTTTTGTTTTGTTTTATTTTTGTTTTTGTTTGTTTTTTTTTTTTTTGGTTTGGTTTGGTTTTTTGTTTTTTTTTTAACTTGGAAGGGTTGATGGGGTTGGGGGGTGGGCCAGAAGGGAAGAGGGTAAACTGAGGTGTCAGTGTCCCACACAGCTTCAGAGAAAATCCATGGAAAGATGTTGCATTTGTGAAGTAAGTATGTACTTGAAAAGCATGATCTTGATTTCGCTTTGTTTTGTTTTGTTTTTTTTTTCACTATTAAGAACTTTTATTTGTAGGATGTTTAATTTAATTTGTTTTTTAGGGATGGGGGCCATCATGTGGAAACCAGAAAAGAGGGAAGTGTGAAATATCTAGACAGAGATTCTTCTGTGTCCTTACTTGCTTTTGATTGGCCTCATTTCAAATGTACTAAACAGTTTCATACCTGGATTGGATGTCTGTGATGGTTACCAAAAACAAACAAACAAACAAAAAAAAAACCAACGAAAGGAAAAAAGAAAATAATTGTGACATGCTTTTATCACTACTTTATTTTTCAAATAACATGTAAATATTGTAATCCATTGGATTTTGTTTTGCTAACCTGTTAATAAAAATATGGGACCATTATCCTTTTAACAAGGCTAGAATGTCATTTTTCTTCTTTTTCGAACATATACCTGATATTTTGTGGCCGCACATTTTGGACGCATTCTGTTTTCTGTTGACTGTAATGACATAGAATTTACAACATTTTTGTTGTTGTTGTTTAATTTATACAGAGGACATTTTTTTCCAGAGCTTGAGAGAAGAAAATAAATAGCAAAATGATAACCTATTGACTCCAATAATCAGTGTTTCCTAAAACTTGATGAAAGATAGGGGGATCCTGACTCCTTGAAGCCAAGGGTTTAAACACAAAAAAATAAACATAAAAAAAATAAATAAAAATAAAAAACACGAGTAGGTTATTCAAGTTGTTTGCAACATACATTTTGTAATGAGATGTGAGAAATTAATAAAGAATTTTTTCACATGTATCTATGTGCATCTGTTAAGTTATTTATGTGTGTGATTACAGATAGGAAGACTGACAATGACAAGATGAGTTTTTAACCTATGTGCTAGATCTGTACAGACAGGGGAAGCAGGTAAACTCCAGGTGAGGTCTGAGCTGGAGTTTAACATGTTAGCATTCCTGCATTGGGGTATTCATCAACAATGAAAATTTTATGGAAAGAATAGTTTCCATATGGTACCTCATGTGGTACCTCACACATGAAATCTCCCCATTTGTGAGGCTGATACAGGAGGATCACAACTACCCCACCCCAAAATGTGAATCAGTAGGCAAGGCAAATCGAACATCAAGCCATATTCTTTTCATCGAGTTCTCAGAGATCCTTGGACTTTGGTAGGACTTCGGATTAGCTTTCTTGTTCTCCTAAGAGGGCGATTCGGTGAGCATCCCTGTTGGAAAACCACTGTTCTCCAGTGGTTTCTGTCAATAGTTCTGAACAGAGTGAGTTGGTGCCGAACCCATGCTTCTGCTTTGCAAACTGACTCTTCTGGCTTAGCACCATCTGCTTCAATTCTATGGAGTGGTCTTCCTCCTGTGACTCTGTGACCCTGGATTTTTCATCTGATCATATAATGGTGTGGCCCTTACAGCACATAAATACCAGGGTTCCTGCAGAGAAAGCTCAATAGCAGTCTCCCACTTGAAGGCCTTGCCCTGATAAATAGCACACACTATGGGCTAGACCTGGTCACAGCCCCAACTATCCGCATAAGAGGCTGGAAAGTGTTTGGTCTAGACTACCAATGAATCCAGAAAGAATGAGCTATGAGCTTCCACCACGATGAAAGGCAGAATAGCTGGGACAGGAAAACCTTGTGTTCTTCAAAAACACCAGATACTGACCCTATCAGCCAAGGACTTATGCAATATTTCTTACCAGGAGGTTGGTGCTAGCCACTGGATAATGAGCAGACTGACAGATATGGCTCTGGTCTTCTGACAGCTTACAAATGAGGATGGTGAAAATATGAGATTTGGATAGGGGACTTCCATAGATGGTGCTGGGTTCTGCTGGAGCCTTCATTTAATCTTAGAAGCTTTGGGCTTTTGTGTTGTTGCAGCCAGCCTTCTGCATACTGATCTTGAGAGTACATGTGTTTTTGTCTGTCCAGCTAAGGGAATGTCTAGTTTAGGAAGGCATATAGAGGATTTGGGTACTCTTAGCCACTGGGTGGGCCCTTAGTCCTACCCTTAAGCAAACAGTGTTGTAAGATATGTATCCCCCCCTGGCTTTTGCATTGTGCCCACTATCGAGCCCCTAGGAATAAACTTAAAAAAAATTAAAGTACATCCTGCATTATACAAGTTGAGTTGGTGGAAAATGGGGCTTTGAGCATTGGTAAAACCATAAGAATTTCTTTTTAGCTGGGCATGGTGATGTATATGTTTAAACCCAGCACTCAGAAGGCAGGGGCAGATGGATCTCTGAGTTCCAGGCCCACAAGTTCCAGGTTAATAAGGAAATATGTAGTGTCACCTTGCTCAGAGATAGACAGAGACAGAGAGAGACAGAGACAGAGAGCAGTAGAGTCAGCTAGGAGAGGTGTATTAAAGCCACTTCAGTATCTACCACATCCTGGGAAGTTTTCGAGCCCTTTCATTGCTAATCTATTCTTCCATGGTTCAAATAAGATAAGTGGTTTTATGACATACTTTTCAACTCATGGTGTAAATATTTTCCGTGTTTCTATGCAGTCATCACAACTAGAAACTTTTCTGAGCTGCATAGCATGTTGGATGATTGAAGTGGGTAAGTATAGCTCTTACGTGTTATTGAACACTCAAGCTTAATGTTTCTTGTAATTTACACAATAATGTAGTTAGTATTTGTCAACAGTGTCCTCACCTGCCCCAGTTTCACTAAGATAAATTCCCAGTGGTATGTTAAGTTTTGAAAAGACATTGTCTCAATTGAGTTTCTGTCCGTGACCATAACCATAAACAACTTGAGGAAGAAAAAAGCTAACTTATACTTCCACACCATAGCCCATCATTGAGGAAGTCTGGGCAGGAACTGAAGTAGAGACCATGGATATACAAAACAGAGGAAGAATATTGGTCAGGACTAGATTTAAACTCAGATCACTTGCATTTAAGCAAGCCCCAGTTGACCCATTAATGGTGTGATATCTTGGGTAGTTTATTTAAACCCAAATACCTTGCTTTATTTTTAAAATGAACATGTGGGATTTAACATGACATACAAGCCGCACAACTTGAGTTGATCCTGGAACTCACTTAAAGATAGAAAAAGAGAACTCAATTCACAAGCTGTCCTCTGATGCCCAATATGTGCCACCCACAACAAAAATAAATAAACAAACATATTTAAAAGGAATCAGGCAGTGGTGGCACACACCTTTAATCTCAGCATTCAAGAGGCAGAGGCAGGTGGATCTCTGTAAGCTCCAGAGATCCAAGGCCAGCCTGATTGAAGAGTTCCAGAACACCCAGGGCTGCACAGAAAAATCCTGTTTCTAAAAAAGATTAGATAGATAGATAGATAGATGATAGATAGATAGATAGATAGATAGATAGATAGATAGATAGATAGATAGATAGATAGATAGATAGATAGGAAAGTAGGAAAGCCTCAGGGATCAGAGTTGTAGAACTTAGTTAAGAGGCTGAGCTGAAAAAGGACGCCAATGGTGGGTGTGGGATACATATCAGGAAGAGAGAGGAATCTAGAGGGGATGGTGAAGGCAGACAAAGGGGCAAAATGCTGAGTCTGGTAAAGTGAATGACAAATAATGTTGGGTGACCCCCCCTCCAGGAATCCTCTATTGGTGAGGGAATGAACTCATTAGAACATTGAATAACATGCCAGAGATTTTTAATACAAAGAAACAGAGATGCTGATAGGAACTGGAAACCTACTAAGGAAGTTTAACCAAGGTATTGACTGATTTAGTCTTATGAAGAATGTATTTGTCAAATTTCTCTGGGATATCTAGCCCTCATCATTTTCCATTTAGCACTGAAGCCTACTTTTAACTGGAATGGCAAAGAGCTCAGCTGTCATTGTGTGTTTCTTTGAGACAGAAGCTTAATATGTAGTCTCACCTGGCCTGGAATTCACTATGTAGACCAAGCTAGCCTTGAACTCATAGAGATCTGAGAGCTGGAATTAAAGGTGTTAGGCAACCATACCTGGCATGCCTAGGTTTCAGAACATATGTTTTTCAGCTTTTCTTTGTTTGTTTTTATGTTTTGTTTTGTTTTTTGAGCATTTTAATAAGTGCTCCATAAAGACTGGCCATGTCCTAGGAACAGATGGCCTTGCTTCAAGAAGACCATCATTCTTTTACCTATCTTCAATTTCTTAGTGACCGTCACAAATGACCACAAGCTTGATGGATGTATTCTCTCATATACATGAATATTCTCGTAGTTCTGGAGGCCAGAAGTCACAAGTCCAGGTGTTCTTTTGTAGGCTTCATGGGAGACTCCACTCAGTGCCTCTCCTAGCTTCTGGGATGTGTTTTATAATTTACACATGTGTGCTTTTGCTTCTTTCTTCATGTCACCCCCTTCTCTTCTCTTCTTTCTCTCTCTCTCTTTCTCTCTTTCTCTCTCTCTCTCTCTGTCCATCTCTCTGTCTCTGTCTGTCTGTCTTTCTGTCTGTCTCTCTCTTTCTCTCCTTCTCTCTCTCTCTCTCTCTCTCTCTCTCTCTGTCCATCTCTCTGTCTCTGTCTGTCTGTCTGTCTTTCTGTCTCTCTCTGTCTCTGCTGTCTCTGTCTCTGTCTGTCTCTGTCTGTCTCTCTGTCTGTCTCTGTCTGTCTCTCTCTGTCTGTCTCTCTGTGTCTGTCTCTCTCTCTGTCTCTCTCTCTCTCTCTCTGTCTCTCTCTCTCTCTCCTATGCTATTATGGTTTAGGGGGATGGGGACCCAGGGCATGCTAAGGTAAGGTAAGTGTTATGTTGCCAAAGCTTCCTTTTCTTCTAAAGACACGAGTTGTTGGATTTAGAACCCGTCCTGTCATTTCATGAGCCCTCATGACGCCCCTGAACATTCCTGTGAACACATCTTTAGGATGGGCAGCTCACTATCCAGCCCACCCTGATCTTAACCAACCTTTGAGCTGGCTGCTGTCATTGGTGCACTTTGTAGATTAGCATCTTCAGTGGAGGGTTCAATGATCCAAAGATCCCCAGCTCAGATGAGGTTTACAAGCAGCCCGATTGTCTTCTCTCCACACGGTCCCACCACTTCCCTTTGTCGCACATGTTTCTGTCTTTCAGCTGTCATACCCAGAATCTGGCCCTATATCAGAACTCAATAACATCTCAGGGAGAAAAGGATGGATGGACGGTGATGAAATGCTCTGCTCTCCCCTTCCCCCACCCAACCCAGACTTTCAGTAGCAGAGACACATTGCTGTCAGATGCAGCTAGCCTTTTTAAATTCAAATATATTCCTGTTGATACCAAGTGTTAGTTCTCATCTGATTTGGCATCAATGTTACATTTACTCTCCGAGCTTGATATTGCTTTTTTAAATATCTAAGTAAAAATATGCAGCTTGGTAGATGAAAAATGTCTTTGTCTGCAATTCCAGGCTCTCCCTAAGAAAACACCTGAACACTGAACTCCAGCACTCCTGCTTAAGGTCTCCTTCACCAATCCCTTTCTCCTCAGAGACAGACTAAGGCTAGGCAGAATGATGACTTATGCAACGGCTGCTGGGAAGTGAGGGGCTGGCAGAAGCCAGAATTGGCTGTGATGGGGTAGAAACACATGGTCATAGAAAGTAGAGTGGGGGGCTGGAGAGATGGCTCAGCAGTTAAGAGCACTGACTGCTCTTCAAAAGGTCCTGCGTTCAAATCCCAGCAACCACATGGTGGCTCACAACCATCTATAATGAGATCTGATTCCTCTTCTGGGGTGTCTGAAGACAGCTAAAGTGTACTTACATATAATAAATAAATAAATAAACAAAGAAAGTAGAGTGGACTGTGTCCGCGTGCTTGATTTGAACATGAACAGCACTGAGAGTGTTTTTGATAGTGGGAGGAGATGGTGGACTTTGTTTACACCCCATCCTTCCATATACCACCATCATCACCCAATGAATGAAAAAGGATATAGTCACCTAAGAGTCTGAAGGGACACTTCCTTTCCCCTCCAACTTAGTCATTTGACTTCTCAAATTAAACTTGGAAAGCAAACTCCGTCTCTGCTCATCGTTTCTCTTTTGAGCTTGCTCTCATTAACAAAACAGCTAAGTTTGGTTTAGCTGACTGCATGCATGACTTCCAGAAACCACATCACAATGCAGGAGGAATGCAGCCTCTCAGAGCTACGGTGGCCTGACCACATTGTTTAAAGACTGGAGCCAGGCAGCAGCAGTACTTCTGAAATCCATTTAATATGTGTGAAAACATCAGATTGAAATCCTGACCTTTCCCCGGAGCTGAAAGGACCCGCTCCAGGAGTCCGCGTGAAAGACCGCAGCTACAGGCCCAGGCTCATCCGTGGCTCCCATTCCTCAGGCTGCTGGTGGCCCTGGCTCTCTCGTCTGTCCTTTCCAAACCTAGCACCAGCATAAAGACTGCTGGGTATTTCAGAAATGGAAGTGCTGTCTGAGACTGAAGAAGGATAGGGTTGTCAACTTGACAGGCTCCAGAACAAACCTGTGGGCATGTCTGCTAGGGATTTTCCCAATTACGTTAAATGAAGAAGACCTACCTTAAAATGTGGTCAGCGCCATTCTATGGGCCAGGGGTCCCAGACTGCTTGGAACAATGGTCACATATTTTACCCTAGCAACGAGAAAGGTAATTAATTGGTACAGGAGCAATCAAGGTGCAAGTGTCAGAAAAAACAAAATCTTCCCCTAGAGTGGTGGGTGAGCTCTTGGCTGCAGTCACTCATTACCATTGCCTACTGGTCCAGGCAAGGGACTCTACTCTGAGGTGCATTTTAGAGTTTTTTTTTTCTTTAAAGATTTATTTATTATGTATATAATACTCTGGCTGCATGTATACCTGCAGGCCAGAAGACTATTATAGATGTTATTACTTATCTCATTATAAATGGTTATAAGCTACCATGTGGTTGCTAGGAGTTGAACTCAGAACCGATGGAAGAAAACAGCCAGTGCTCTTAACCTCTGAGCCATCTCTCTAGCTCTATTTTTTTATTCTTAATTGGATGGATGGATGTGTCTGTGCGGAGTATGCACACATGGGTGCAGTTCCAGCAGAGGTCAAAAGAGAGCAACTGCAGTTGGAAGCAGTTGTGAGCCACCGGAAGTTAGGGCTGGGAATGAACTCAGGTCCTTCGTAAGAGCAGAACACGCTCTTAACCACTAAGCCAACTCTCCAGCCGCTGATGGACCTTTGGACGACAATTCAGGTACTGGGGGCACAGTAGACTAGAAGAAAGGGTATTCAACCAGAACCTTAAGGTGGCTGAATTTTCAAACTATGTCATGACTGTGAACTGGGGATAATAGTCAGATCCTTACTATTCCACTTACTCTGTGCCCTTGGCCAGGTAACTTGATCCTGCTCTTCTCCCAGTTGCCCCATTCGCATTATTGGCATAGCAGGATGTAGTCACAGTCAGCTTTCTGCCTATGTAGCGTCTGCAGCTACACATTCAACCAACCACAGGGGGAAAATATTTCCTTAACAGAAACTTGAATCTGGACTGAGCATGCACAGACCTTTTGCTCTCGTCACTGGGTCCTTAACAACGTAGTAGGGTTAGTCAATTTGCACTTTCACTGCATTGGGGATTACATATAACTCAGAGATGACTTAAAGTGTGGACAGAGGGGTGTATATCAGTGATATGAACACTGCTGGTTTACATGAGGCACTGGAACATACATGGGATGTCCTAGAACCAATCCCCAACAGATACTGAGAGACAAGTATGTGTGTTACAGGCTTAACTGTGAGGCATTTGTCACAACACCATTCCCATAGTGCACTCCCATAGTGCCTTTCCCATAATGTCTTTCACATAGTGCTTTTTCCATAATGCTTTTCCCAAAGTATGCGCCGTTAATTCAGCTGAGCTTCCTCCCCATTGCCATTGTGGTTAGTTCTTTGGTGACTTGGAACAATTATTACATATCTGTGGAGAATAAAATTCTCTCTCTCTCTCCCTCCCTCTCTCTCTCTTTTCCCCTCCCTCCCTCCACTCCTCTCTCTCTTCCCCTCCCTTCTTCCCTCCCTCCCTCCCTCTCCCCTCTCTCTCTCTTCCCCTCCCTCCCTCCTTCCCTCCCTCCCTCTCTCTCTGTTGCTATTGTTTTTGAGACAGATTCTTGCAAAAACCTCAAGTTGGTCAGAAATTCACTATAGATCAGGCCAACCTTTATCATACAACTCTCCTGCCTAAGCCTTTCAAGTGCTGGGATTGATTGTTGGTGTCTGGCCCTAGGTCTTCAGGGCACCTGTATGTATGAGCACTTGAGAGTGAGACATTCTCTACTCCACAGTAAGCAGAGGGATCATTCTGAAATTTAAATGAGCCTGTCTCTCCCAGACTCAGGCAAATCTCTCTTCTTCAGTCAATCACCACAGTTCAGGGCTCAGCTTAAGCACCATCTCCTCTAGGAAGTGTTTCACAGGCCTGTGATTGGATGAGGCCTCACTTCCTGGTGCTCATGGAAACTTCAGAGCTTTCTGAGATCCTTGCTGTGATTTCTCTAAATGTTCTGCTCACTTGTGTGCCTCTCCTACCCCACCAGAAGCAAAAGCTGTGTCTCACTGATGATGGTCCAGAGTCTGGCACTGTGCCTGGCAAAGGGACGCATCAATGCATATGCTATGCTGTGCAAACACAGTGATAGAAAAATCCCGACTAAATGTGGCTTAAAGAATGAGGCAATGGATAATTTAAAAGAAGAGGGATCTGTGGAATGGTTTCCAAGATGGACATCCCCTAAATACATAGCAAAAAAATAGAATAGACTTCCACACGTTGTCCTTTGACTTTCACAAGCATGCCATGCTATGTGCCCCCCTGTGGTGGTTTGGAAAGGAACAGCTTTCCTTAAACACATGTATTTGAATGGCCCAGAGGAAGTAACACAATTAGGAGGTATGGCCTTGTTGAAGGAAGTGTGTCACTGTGGGGGCAGACTTTGACATCTCCTATGCTCAAGCTACACCCAGTGTGGCACACAGTCTCCTTCTGCTGCCTGAGAATCAAGATGTAATACACTCATCTCCTTCTCCAGCACCATGTTTGCCTGCACGCCACCAGGCTTCTCACCATGATGAAAATATACTAAATCCCTGACACTGTAAGCCAGCCCCAATTAAATGTTTTCCTTTATAAGAGTTGCTGTGGTTGTGATGTCTCTTCACAGCAGTTAAACCTTAACTAGGATAACCTCCGCAATGACAAATAACTAAATGTAATTTTTTAAATAGCACACATCAGCATATATCATATACAGAGGTCAATGATTCGAGATGTCATCAATGGCTTAGATTCTGCTGATCTTTTGCCTGGTCACTACTAATGTCATCTACACCCAGAAGCTAATTCCCCTTGAGGTCATGGCAGGATCCCTAGTTACCTTGTTGTACACTTTATATATAGAGAAAATGTCTGTCTTCCAAGAAGTATCTATTAAAGAAAAAACAACACACTTCCTTGAAGTGTGCTTGGGTCAATTTAGGGTTAGTTCATGAGTACAGCCCCTAGCAGGTGCTGGCCATCATCTGACTGTCTCAAATGAGTAGGATTTCTATCTGGAATAGAATTGTGTGGGGGGGGGGTGCTAGGGAGAAAGAAATCTAGGTTTCATTAAGAAAGAGCAGGCCAGTGAGACCGCTCACTGAGTAAAGCTCACCAAGTCACTTGTCACCAAGCCTGACAATTTAAGTTTGGTCACCTCACCCTGGACTCACCTAGAAGGAGAGAACCAACTGTTCCAAGTTGTCGCACTCAAAACCATGCATATACACACATGCGCACACACAAAATAAATAAGTAACAAAGTGATTAAAAATTTAGAAAAGGTGCTATAGCAGTTGTTAATTGGGCAATGAGTGGTGCCTAAGATGTTTATTAATTGCATAGGTGCTTAATAATTATTTTGTGAAGGAAAGTAATAAATTGAGAGCATGACTTGATGATCCTGGGAATTCTTGTGATATTGGAAGTACATCTACTCAGTGCGCTCACACGTGCGTGTGTGTATGTGTGTGTGTGTGTGTGTGTGTATGTGTGTTGGGGGATGTAGAGTGGCTTCCCAAGCCTCTCCTCCAAGCGGAAACACTTCTAGAGCTTTTGTCCAAAACACTAGATCTCTTCCAGAACACTTCCTGGCTATATAGGGTGATGCTTAAGACATCTGCTGCTCTTGCCTTATGAACCAAACCAAGCCTTAACACTTCATTCTTTTTAAGAATCAGAAGTGTCAGCCGGGCGGTGGTGGTGCACGCCTTTAATCCCAGCACTTGGGAGGCAGAGGCAGGCGGATTTCTGAGTTCGAGACCAGCCTGGTCTACAGAGCGAGTTCCAGGACAGCCAGGGCTACACAGAGAAACCCTGTCTCGAAAAACCAAAAAAAAAAAAAAAAAGAATCAGAAGTGTCTTTGTAGAAACACTCAAGACACCTAGGTTCTTTTTCCAAGGTATGTCCAACTCCTAATACTTCACATGAAGTTGTACAGCAAAGACATAACAGAAATGAGACCAAGTCAAAATATACAACATATAGCAATAGGCTTGGGGGGGGGCTTCCCTTCAAGTTGATCAAGAGAGAGACCAGAAGCTACTTTCCAAAGGGAGTGTCAGTGTTTGTTACTTTCAGGGCAGACTAAGGTACTGTGAGTTTTTGTGGGCATGGACCTGGTTTTGGAAGATGTTTTTCTTCCTTGTATGTGGTGTAGATTCCCTGAGCAGTCCCAAATGTTGCTGAGCTCCTTCTGCTTCTGATGCCATCAACTTCCCCCGATGTCTCTGAATCATCTTCCAGATGTCTCTGCCTTCTGACTTGCTTTGTGCATTATGATAAGGATGAGGCCTCTGATGGTGTAGCTGCTGAAAGAGCACAAAGGTCGGTACAGAAAAGTTATCAGCTCCTACAAGTGACAGGTCAAGTTAATCCTGGGTCAAAGTCTTGGGTAAAATTTGCATTGCATTTATTTATGTGTATGTTTGTGTGTGCATGTGTGCTAAGGTATTAGCAGGGAGGTCAGATAACAATGAGCAAGCCAGGCATGGTGGCACACGCCTTTGATCAAGTACTCAGGAGGCAGAAGTAGCTCAAGGTCAACCTGATCTGCATAGGGAGACCCTGTGTGGTGGTTTGAATATGCTCAGCCCAGGAACTGGCTCTGTCAGAGGGTGTGGCTCTGTGGAAGTAGGTGTGGCCTTGTTGAAGTAGGTGTGTCACTATAGGTGTAGGCTCTAAGACTCTTGTGCTAGCTGCCTGGAAGTCAGTATTCTGCTAGCAGCCCTCAGATGAAGACGTAGAACAGCTCTGCCTGCACCATGCCTGCCATGCTCCCCCTTTGATGATAATGGACTGAACCTCTGAACCTGTAAGCCAGCCCCAATTAAATGTTGTTCTTTATAAGACTTGCCTTGGTCATGGTGTCTGCTCACAGCAGTAAAATCCTAACTAAGATGCATTGTTTCAAAAAGTAAAAAATAAAAATAAAAACAAGCAAACAAACAAAGCATGCTTTCCCAGAGGACAACATCATCTCTCTTTCTTCCCAGTGGGTCTTAAGTCCTTAGGCCATCAGGTTTAATAGCAAGCATCTTTACCCACAAAGCCAACTCTCTAACCTGGACAAAACATTTAAAAGATAATCAGCATGTCTCCATGGAGAATCAAGTAGAATCTGATCCAAAGGTTAAGGCAGCAAATGGGACGATATAACGTGAAGACAGAGACATCAAGCTTTTCAATCCACTCCAGACAGCCATTGCTCAGGGACAGGTCCCTGTCAAGAGCCCGTGAACTCAACAGAAGCAGCCTTCAAGATTCTGTTAAGTAACCTAGGCAACTGTTATCAAGGCCAGCACAGCAGAGGGGTTATCTTTAGCCAAGCTTGTGGCCAACTACTAATAGATTGCTCAGTTGTGTGATCTCAAAATCTTGGGGTTTTAATTAGAAACTATCAGTAGTTGTACCCTGTCTGATATCTGAGTTGATCCTGGGGGCTTACTAAGGAAGAAGATACGGAATTAATTGCCGTTGTTGCAGTCCTAGCTGACCTTGGACTTGCCATGCAGCTGAGGACAACCTTGAGTTACTCTTCTTGCCCTGTTCTCACAGAAACGTCCCATCACTTTCTGGTTTTTTTTTTGTTTTGTTTTGGTTTTTTTTGGTTTTTCGAGACAGGGTTTCTCTGTGTAGCCCTGGCTGTCCTGGAACTTTGCTTTGTAGACCAGGCTGGCCTCAAACTCAGAGATCCGCCTGTATCTGCCTCCCAAGTGCTGGGATTAAAGGCATGCGCCACCACTGCCCGGCTCACTTTCTGTTTTATGTTGTGGTTCCTGCACTCTAGGAGCTCAATAGTGTGGCCATCTCCAGCTCCACTGGTCTTAGCTTGATTCAGTCACAAGGTCAGACTGTAAACATTCTTGCTTTCCTACCTAATCTGTTTTTGTTTTTATTTTTATAAAGCCATTGAAAAGAACATAAGGATGGGACAGTAGAATGAATGTTTAAGGACTATCCTTTTAAGGGCCTAGATTTTGTGTTTCTTGTTCTTGTAGTGGACCCTAACTTCTATCCACCTTGTTTTGGGGGGATGTTTTTGGATGGATGAGGCCAGGTGAAAGTAGGGCCTATTGGGATTTGTCTGAATCTCTTTGAAGTCCAACACCACCATTGACACGAGATGGGGGCCTTGAAGACATCCAAGGCTCTGCTTCTCCTTTTCTGTTCTGTAAAACAGGATGGTCATAAGGGAAATACTGGTTTTCCTGCTTCTAAGAGTGGGCTTCTAAAATCTCCCCCATGGTCCTGAGACCATGAGCTTGAAGAATTAAGGCCTACGATGGTTAGTAGTGATCGTCAACTTGACAGACTCTAGAATTGCTAGGAGACAAACCTCTGGCGTGCCTGCAAAGAGCTTCTAGATTAGATGAACTGAGGTAATAAGACCCGCCCTAAGCGTAAGTAGAATCACGCCATGGACTGAGACCTCAGACTGAATCGACAGGAGAGAGAGGAAGCTGAGTGAGTGCCAGTCTTCATTTCTCTGCTTCTTGGCCAAGCTGTGACCAGCTGCCTCATACGGCTGCCAGTGTGCTTTCCACCCCATGAGGACTGGACCTTCAAACTGGAACCAGGATAACCACTTACATCTTAAGCAGCTTTTGCTGAATAGTTTGTCAAGCCAGTGAGAGGTGTTACCAGAACAAGCCCTTCCCAAGAGCAGAGGGGAAGATGAGGCCACATTCGCAGTGTGTGAAAGATCTCACGAATGCATGCTTTTAGGGGTTTTATTTATTTTTATAGATCTCTCTCTCTCTCTCTCTCTCTCTCTCTGTGTGTATGTGTGTGTGTGTGTATACCCATGTCCAGGTAGCCACAGAGGCCAGGAAAGGGTGTTGGATCCTCTGGACCTGGATTCATAGGTGTTGGTGAGCTGCCTGATGTGGATGCTGCAAACCAAACTCTGGTCCTCTGTAAGAAAAGCAAGCACTCTTGACCACCGCCAATCCATAGCTGCACTTCGGTTTTTCCAAAAAAAAAAGAGAGAGACACAAAATGCCTTTCGTTTACTGCATAGCAGGGTGGTGCTTTACGATTAATGTCTATTTACCATCCTGTGTTCATAAGAGCATCATCAAGATCTCCTCCCTGTTTAGTTTTCCCGAACAGTGCTGGAAATCCAGACTGTAGATGGGTGAGGGGCGGAAAGAATAAGAGGTGTGCCCTGTTTGGGTGACTGCTTGGTGGGTCCTGAATTCAGGATATTCTTTTCTTTCTGTTGGTTTGCCTGACCATCGTTTTCCCTTGTTCCCCAGAGATTCAGTCTCAAGGCACTGAAATAAACAAACCCCATGTACCATCTGCCCTTAGCAGGCTGATTCCTCCCCAGGGACTAGAAGCCCCAGGGAAACATCACCATTAATCCTCTTACCAAGGAGAGATCTTGGCCTTGCCTGGTTCCTCCTTCACATTAGCTCCTCACCTCTGATAGGTCCACCTGTCCACAAGCCTGTGTCCACGCTCACTTGGCTGCTGAGGCTTACTTTGGATATCAAGGCCACTCTAATCCGGGCCTGTCTTTCTCCTCAAGTCCTAACCGTAGCACACAAGGCTGCCTAGATGACAGCAAACTTGATCCATCATTCTCTAAATCCCTCACAGCTGACATCTGTTGTCTGTGTTCCCCAAACTATTCTTCTTTTCGTTTTCTTTCCTTTTCCACACTTTGTTCTAATTTCAAGGATCACTTCCTCCAACCCAATCCTAGCTGTTTTCTTTTAACCTTTATTTTTATTTTATTTTATTAGACAAGATCTCTAACTCAGGCTGGCCTCAAACTCCCTATGTAGTTGAGGAGGGCCTTGAACCTCTGATCCTTCCCTCTCCACCTCCTAAGAGCTCGGATTATTTTTTAAAGATTTATTTATTTATTTTATGTATATGAGTTCACTGTAGCTATACAGATGGTTGTGAGCCACCATGTGGTTGATGAGATTTGAACTCAAGACCTTCGGAAGAGCAGTCAGTGCTCTTAACTGCTGAGCCATCTCTCCAGCCCAAGAACTGGGATTATAAATGCTTAACAGCATTTATAGTTTATGAGAGGCTAAGCATGCTTGCTAGGAGATCACTCTACTAGGACTACACCCTGGGCCCTACTTTGCCTTAAAATATCTAACATTTAACCTCTCTGAACTTGGGCTTTCTTCGCATAAACCAAGAATGATAGTCCTTAACCTTCCCCTGGGTTGTTGGAAGGAATAAATGAATCCACAGAAAGATCTGTGCCTAACAGTTCAATAGAGAGACAGTAGCTATTATTATCTCTTCCAAGGAGCGTTGGTCTTCAACCACACACCTCTTCACGGCTCTGATATCCACTGCTTTCCTTATCCCAGCCCTTAACAAACAGAATCCAAAACAACTTGCTAGAATGTGCATTCCTTGAGAGTACATACAAGGTCATAATTATCCACGTCTCTTCTCAGTGTAGGCTCAGGAACACCGAAGGGACCTAGCAAATTTTAGTTAAATGAATATATGCCCAGGACATGCAACTCTTTTAGCACTGAATGAAAGTCCTCCTGGACAAATCATGGAAACTGTTTCCCACTAGGGCTTCTGATAAAATACCCCTGAGATGTCTGGCCTTCTGCCACACTTTTTAATAACTAGGGACAATCATGTCACCCCACTGGGTTCGTGGCGTGACAGGCAGAGAGCCACTTCCTCTTCTTCTTCACTTCAAAAGGGGGGAGGGGGAGGAGAATAACTTAGTCATCACTGTCAATCCTGACAAACGAACAGCACTATTACACACTCCAGAGCTCGAGCAGCAGCACCTAATTAGGCACAGGTACAATCAACAGCGAGCTCCGGAGCTGGCTCCAGTTAGGCTGTGAGTGGCTCATTTGCACTGCAGAAGAGATGTGGATGCTGATTTGCATGCAAACAGGGCCTCAGAGATGCTCAATTAAATAGGGGCATTAATATTTTTAAGGCTCACTCTAGGTAAATGCCTTTTTTTTTAATTTTCTGAAAAAAGGTGCAGGGAAGTTGCCTAGACGTGTGACTAAATGCCAGCACCAGATTTATTAAGATTTTTGTTTTGTTTTGTATTCCGATTGTAAAAGTAATACTCTCACACTGTGAAAACCTCGAGAGAAAACAGACAATAAAGACAGGACCAACCATCAGCAATAACCTTAGGACACCTAACTGTCCTTCATTGGACTCACAGCTACACACAGTAACTCACAACGGATTTCACCCAGTAATGGGCTTTGAATGCTAAATTTATGCTCATGGTTCTCAAATGAGTATCTCCTGTCCTCATCACCACACTCCAGACTAGATGTCAAAGAGTCAGAGCCAGAGCCTGTAGAAGTTTAATGCTATCATAACCTCAATATGTACATACATACATACACACATACATATATACATACATACATACACATACATGCACACACACATACACACATACATACACACACAAACACACATACATACACACATACACACACATACACACATACATACATACATACATACACATACACACACACATACACACATACATACATACATACACACATGCACACACATACACACACATACACACATACACGCACACATACACACATACATACATACATACACACACATATACATATCCACATACATACACATGCACATAAACACCCCACTTGCTTTCTCTCCTCTCCACACAAAACTCTCCTCCAGCCCTCTGTTGTGCTTTCCCACATGAGCAATTGCCCTCCCTCCCACCCCACCCCTACCCCGTCATCCACCCTGCTGCTTAAAACCCAAATGAGAGGCCATATCCACATCCTCTGTGCACACTTAACCTATCAGCAAATCTTAGCCAGCCTTCCCCAAGCCACTCTTCCCTCCCCTTCCCTTCCTTCTCTCCCAATGTGCAAGAGGCTAATATTTCCTGCACAGTATATTTTTGTAAGAGCATTTCTGTCCCTTTTTTTTTTCTCCTTGATTCTTTGCAGACAGAGTAGTATCTTGTTATTGCTTTCAGGCCTGACATATGAAAATAAAACTGTAAAGAAAGAAAAAGGGACGTGAATAACCCAGGGTTCTTGATCACGCAGGTACCTGTATCCAGTTTGTTTGCTGCACAAGTCATGTCTGGAGTACGAAGTTTAGACAGCATCGTGCTTCAGCACACACCCAACTAGAGCAAGCTGGGTTCTTTCGGTGGTTCACAGCTTTTCTCTTACTGACCAAAGTCATAATTACGTCCTTGATCATTTCATATTTATATCCTGGTATGAATTTTCATACTATGGTACAAATGAATAAACATATCACCTTTAAAATATTTTTCTCATAACTTAACTTAGTATTCATTCAGAGCCTCTATGTTGTTTAATGATTGAAAACTCAAATATACATGATGCTAAAAATTCTCTTTTTTACTTGTATGCGCGCACATGCACCACAGTACACATAAGAACTCTATCTAAGGATATCTTTTAGAGGTTGGTTCACTCCTTTCACTGTGGGATCCAGAGATTAGGCTCCCACCACAAACATGTTTACCTGCTGAGCCATCTCACTCGCCCAGATCTACGAACTTCTACATATATCAGTTCCTTGGAGTTTACTCTGTCATTTAAGTTTAAACTCAGCTACTTTGTGTTGCCCGGCCCCCTTCTTCTCCTCAGGAAGATTTACTTAAGTTTATAGAGGTAGTGGGGCTCCAGCATAACTTGATAAATTTATCCTGGGATAGAAAAAGTAGATGAGACTTGTTTCCACAGTGTTATCTGTTCTAGTTGAAACTTAAGAACTTGGCTCCAGGTGGTGTCCACTAGTCCCACATTTATAAGCTAACATGGCCATGGCTCTACCATCAAAACCAAGGGTCAGTTGCTCCAGATAGCCCTTGTTCTATCCTCTTGGTCTCTCTTGGCATCACAGGAAACTTCCAGACTTTTTTCCACGATGGTCTGCTACTTTGGGCCTTTTCTGTACCTTACATCTAGTCCTTTCTACTTCTACACTGGGTGCTTCTGCCTCGCTACCCTTAGACGTTCAATTCAGGTTCTTTCTCCAGGCCTCCCATATCTGGTTAAGTGTGCTATTAACTTCCAGATGGATGAGTGTTACCTGTCTCCCACCGGCACAGGGAGGAGAGGAGCGGGGAGGAGTGGAGAAGAGTAGGGAGGAGCAGGGATGTGGAGTTGGAGGCACACTGCCTGACGTCCTCTATATGCAGACAGATGTTGCCCGGCTGCAGGGAAGGGGGCAGACCCCTATCAGTCTTTCCAGATGCAGAAAGCCACATTTCCCAAAGCCATCCCCTCCACAGAGCAGCTTATGTTCAGGGACTACATGAGGTGAGGTACTGAACTCTGAGTCATTCCATGACAAAACGATGGTGGTGAGTCCTGCTTACTCCAGAGTCCCTCCTCCCAAGACTTAGTCATTAACCGCTCCCCCTGCCCAGTCCGCTTACTTCTGCTTCCTGTCTGGGGCATTAACTGCTACTTAGTATTTTGCAACCAACGTCATTTCAGAGTGGACTCATAGAGACCCTAGCCTACAATATCTGAAAATAGAAACCATGTTCGGGACTCCTCTACAGAAATACTACAGCTCTCCCTATTTCCCCTAGCTCCTCCCCCAGTCCCATCCTTGGAAACTATCCGCTCCAGAGAAGTAAGACCATTGGTTTTCCTATAGTGTCACTAGAGTCTCCTAATCTTTGCACACACACACACACACACACACACACACACACACACACACACACACTACTGAAAGAAACGTTTTATTCCATGCCTGTCTCCCTTCACCTGGTCTTTGAAAGGGTGCTTTTGAGTCTCAAGGTTGAGGATGAATGCTTTGTCTGTGGCCTTCCTTCATGAGGTAATGAGCTTGAGACACTCTTGAGTGCTGCCTGAAATAAGTGGAGAGTTCTTGAGGTGCGTGAGCGTGGAGGTGCACGTGAGAGGACCGAGGAGAGTGCATGGATTTCCTCAAAGGCTATTTTTCTTTTAAAGCACCATCTTATGCAGCCTTGACTGGGCTTGCTATAACAGAGGATGGTCTCAAACTTCTGGCCTACCTAGCGGGCGCTTTGATTGGAAGCATTTGCTACCACACCCTATTTACATGGCCCCTGATGCACAGGGCTTTGCAGGACTTAGGCTTATGTCCTACCTCTGAATTACATCCCCAGCTCTTTAACTCAGTCTTACCCTTGCTTTCTTGGGAAACACCTGTATTGTCAAAGCACCAATGAAAACAACTGGAATTCACATCTGTTCTGGTTTTGAAACCCCTGTGGAAGGCAAAGGCATAGCAAGAGAGAAAACTTCTAAAACCTTAATTGCTAGCATCTGAAAGCTAAAAGACATTCTATCAAGAACTTGAAAATGAATACTCTCCTGGGGGAGATATGCAAATTCATCTGAATGAGAGAGAGATTAGCACTCTGAAAAGTAAATCAGCCTGCCCATCCCACCAGTCAGAACGCTGAGGCAGGAGAATTTCGAGGTCAAAGTCTACCTTGGGCTACAGAGTGAGGTGGGCACCAAAAACTTAGGGAGATGCCCCAGCCCCTTCCATCACTCCCTACACTAAAAAGACAAAAAAATGAATAAAAAAATAAAAAAGTTAAAAAAACGGAACGGGGATGTAACTCAGGAGTTTGAACACTTACTAAGCAAGATGGCTTATGTCTAATCACATGCACTGGGGTGGTGGGGGTAGGGTGAGGTTTAGGGTTTTGTTACATATCCAGAAAGTGAATGAATCCAGTGAATAATGAATACACTATTCATCTAGATAGTAGAAATAGAAATACAAATGTTAAGCAATATCAAGAAAAGAATCTGAGAAGAAGATGGGAAGAGTTCGACTGGAAACATCTTCCCTGTTGTATAAATCAATGTATACAAAATACCTGGTACTCTGTTACAGTGCTGGTTTTTAATGAGTTAAACTTTGTTAGCCCCTTCCTGTTAGCTTTAACTGCCAACAAGACGCAACCTATAATCACCGGGGAAGAGAGCTTCAAGGAGAGATTGTTGCCTTGAGTTGTGGCATATTGGTTTGTGTTGACTTGTGATATGTCTGTCAGAGGATTATCTTAATAAATTAGGTGATGTGGAAGAACCAGCCCAGTGTGGGTGGTACCATTCCCTAGGCATGGAGTCTGTACTAGAAAAGTAGAAAGACAGAGTTGAGTATCAGCAAGCAAGTAGTATGTGTGTTTTCATTTCTATCTGCTACTGACTGTGGATGTGACGTTACTACCTGTTTGAATTCCTACTTTGACTTCCCTTAATGGTGAACTGAAATTGTAAGCTAAAATAAACCTCTTCCACCTAAGTGGATTTCTGTCAAGGTATTTAACCACAGCAACAGAAACGAAACTAGGACATTTCCCTTGAGTCTAGAGTGGTCCTGAGATACTGGATCTGGCCTGGCCTTGGTGGGGACAGAATGACATGTTCTTGCCCCTGAGACAGGGCCGGAGGGTGTGGACCTCCACAGGTGTCAATGGCTGCCACGGGCATTAAATCTTGTTTGTATAATAATGTGCATATTTTACATTTCTCCTTTAAGGAAGGTTCTCCCTGTTAACATTAATGACTCCATGATGATCAGAGACAGCATGAGTCCAGGAGGTGAAGATGTGGCTAATGTCTCAGTAAAATGGAAAACGCTGGACCCTTTAGGACAGCTCTTAAGACTGTGGAAAAGAACTCTAAAACCATGAGTTTAAGAATATGTTAATTTCTCAACTATGCAAAAATATAAGGATGCAATATGAATTATGTAAGGAGCTTCATAGAACTAAAGGAACAAAGGCAGCTACACTATGAGTCAGCTTATCAGAAAGATACAAAGGGCCGGGCAGTGGTGGCGCACGCCTTTAATCCCAGCACTTGGGAGGCAGAGGCAGGAGGATTTCTGAGTTCGAGGCCAGCCTGGTCTACAAAGTGAGTTCCAGGACAGCCAGGGCTACACAGAGAACCCTGTCTCAAAAAACCAAAAAAAAAAAAGATACAAAGGCAGGTAGGCAGGCAGGCAGGCAGATTCCTGAATGCAAGGTCAGCCTGGGATAGATGGATTTAGGTCCAGGTGTGGTTGGAATGGTAATCTCTGGATAAGGTCGTACACAGCTAGTTTATTGTCTGCCTTTAACAGAGGCAGACAGGTCTCTGAATTCTTTTGCAATGTTAAAAGAAAATGTGTGGTTGCTGTCTCCTTCTTAGGAGAATTAAGGGGCTGGAGTCTCAGGATGCTGATTCATAGGATAATCAAAAGGAAACCGGAAACAAATGACTGGATGGATATGTAAAGTAAAAGACTTGGCTTATGATCTGCGGGAGATGAACTATCTAGAGAATTTTTTAGAATAGAAAGAACTGCTTGGAGAACTGTCTAGAGCAGAACACAGAAGGAGCTATCTGGAGATCTCCAGAGGAAGCAGATCAGAGAGAAAGAAAACAGAACAGAGGGAAAAGCAGGCTGGAAAACTGTCTCCAGCAGAGCATAGGTGGCCAGCTTGGACCCACGATTTGATTTTGGGTTGTTTGTTTCGCTGTTCACAGACACTCCTTTTTCATAACCCTTCTCCAAGCCGAGGCTGGTCCTTGACACTGAGTTATGCTTTCAGTATCAGACTGTACAAGAAGTGATTTCAAGTCTTCCAGGCATAAAGCCCAGACTTAATGGCTTCTACTGTATTCTGAGAAGCCCTGTTCCTCCATATTAGGGTATCTGCATGCTCTGCTGGAGACTTTGTCAAAAGGCATGTGGAAAGGGCAGGACTGAGGTGACAGGAAGAAAAGAGACCCAATGATTCCAGCATTCCCATGGACCTCAGACCTCATTGGCACACTAACTCTATGTAGTCTCCCGGGTAGTCACTAGCAAGACCAGTAAAAGAACTGTCCAGCCAAGACTACCAATTTTGTAGACTTGTGAGACACAGTAGAACGTGGTCCCTTTTAAGCTAGTAGATTTTTAAAAATGGGGGAGAGTCTACTGTACTATAATGCTGTAGATGACCAAAACGAGGTTGTAGCTTACAGACTTTAAGCCCTCAAGGCGGGCCCTCCCAATTAAGAGATGAATTCACCAGACAATTCAGTGTATTCCATTAAACATGCACTTCACCTATGTCCTCTGTGCTAATTACAGGCTCACCTAACAAGCTTCCAACCCTTCCACGAGCTCCCTGTCCTGCCTTGTCACATAATGCTGACTTGAGACATAGAAGGCACTCATTAAAAAAAAAAAAGAAAGAAAAAGAAAAACTAAATTAATTTTACTGTTGTACTTTAAAAGGTAAAAATTATAGAAAAATGCACAGATCTTAGAATTAGATGGATTCTGATAAAAGGAGTACACCTTTGCAAACCACACTCATAATAAAAGTATCAAAGATCTGCATAAGCTGGAAGATTGTGTATGCATGTTCTTTCACATTTGGCTTTATTCTCTCACCTTATTCTTTCATTCCTACTGTCTGTGGAATTATTTGTTGCTGTATAAATTGGCCATCATCCCTTCCCCTGGCTGACTATTATTCCAATGGATTTTTTTCCAGTTATTTTCAGCTTGGAACTATTAAGAAGATAAACAATTATAACTAACAAGTATGTGAATAGTATATTCAATAACTATAGCCATCATAGAATTTTAAATTAAACTACTAATAACATTAATATTTCATGTTCACTAGAATAGTAAAAATTTATACAATTGTCAAAACCCAGGGATATTGTCCTGGCTAGTTTTTGTCATCTTGACTTTCCTCCCCATCTTGCTTATGGTCATGGTGTTTCATCACAGCAATAGTAACCCTACTAACACAAGTTGGTACCAGGATAGTGGCGTATCGCTGTGACAGACCTGACCATGTTTTGGGGGATTGCAGAAGGACTTTGGAACTTTGAGCTAGAAAAGTCATTAAGTGTTGAGAGCTCAGTGGGCCATTCTGTAGGAGCTTGGAAGGTTAAGAATCTTGAGAGTACTACAGAAGATAGAGGCCTGGCTTGTGCAGTTTCAGAGGGAAGCAAAAACTCTACCATTTGTGTGAAGAATCTGTAGAAGAATCAGCTGTGATTAACAAGATACCAGAACTACTAAAGTGAAACCTGTGCTTTGCTAGGATACTCAAACTCAAGTGCTGGTCAAATGGAGCTCAAGAATTAGCAGTGATTAAGAAAAAAAAAAACAGCATCCTTGAGGTGAAATCTTCTGGAAAGTGTTTCCTAAGAGTCATCACACAGAAGTTGTGTTTCAGAGAAGGCTAAAGTTATATATTGTGCTGTCAGCTGAACTTGGTAATGAAAGGGTCACCCTGTCGTACTGGTCTTGAAGTCATGAAGTGGTATTGTGGAGAGCAACTGAGGCTTGACATTGTGAGAAGCTAGAAGAGGCTATTGGTGAAGGTTCAGCCTCAGTAGTAGTTGAAGGCCCAGGATTGAAGGGGTCATGCAGAGAAGCCGAGGCTTGGCACCATGAAGAGAGCCTAAAAGAAGCTATTTGTTGGTGGCTGACAGGCCAACTGCCAGCTACATAGATAGGCCGCCCCTCCCCTCGAGTGAAACTCCTGACCTTCCTGACGGAACATCAAGACCAAGATAAAAATCTGTGACCTTCCCGGGAAAAACTGCAGAATGTCCCAGGCACCCGACCCAGGGCTTGGCCCATAGCTCACTTCCCCCTAGCTCCCCCTCCCAACTTCCTCATTCAGGGCTTGGCCCATAGCTCACTTCCCCCTAGCTCCCCCTCCCAGCTTCCTCATTCCTACTGCTTAAAACTTGCTGCCTGTGTGACAATAAACGAGACCTTGACAACAGAACCTTGCTTGGTCTCCTTCTTTTCTCCCCTCCTTGACCCTCAGGTAGCGCCTCTTCGGGACCCTGAATGGAATAGACCTGCTGGACGGGTCAGCTATTTGTGAAAGGGCAGTCAGGTTGCAGCAGAAGACCTCACAGCATTTGGAGATGTACCATAGGATGACCACCATCATAGAATGACCACCATCATCAGCAGCAATGGAGTGGAACCAGATAGAGCCTAGAAGACAAGCTGTGTGTATAGCCGAAGGTAGACATGGAGAAATGGCCCATGCCTCTTGGAGGAGCCTAGAAGATGGTGAGGGAGTCCTAGACGTTTGATATTGAATTATTTACACTTTTGGAGTTTGGTTTTGCTTTGCTTTGATTGTGACTGTGCACTGGTTCTTCCCTCTTGAGGTGAGTATGTATTTAACTCACTTTTGGTTTACAGGAGCCTACAGTTGAGAGACTAAAATTTAAGAGTGATTTTAAGTTTTAAAAGAAACCTTAGATTTTTTTGAGTTTGTTCTGTTTTGGTTGGTTGGTTCTGTTTTGTTTTGTTTTGTTTTTGAGACACAGTTTCTTGGTGTAACCCTGGCTGTCCTGGAACTCAATCTGCAGATCAGGATGGCCTCGAACTCAGAGAGATCCAACTACCTTCTCATTCCGAGTGCTAGGATCAAAGGTGTGTGATGCCACACTCAGCTGAGACTTTGGATTTTTTTTTTTAAAAAAAGACTGAATTTTAAAATATTTGGATTTGTAAAGACTGTGGGACTTTTAATGCTTGTAGAATGCTTTATATTGTGATGTTGATATTAATATTTGATCTTGGAGATGAACAAGAAAGTAAAGGTATGGCTTAGCAGTGATGTTTGTTTGTCAAGTTGAAAAGGGGTCAATTATGTTGCCTAATTTCACACCAACTTGACACAAGCTAGAGTTATCTAAAAGAAGGGAACCTCAATTGAGCAAATGTTTCCAAAATATCTGGCTGTAAGGCATTTTCTTTTTCTTTTTTTTTTCTTTTTTTGGTTTTTCGAGACAGGGTTTCTCTGTATAGCCCTGGCTGTCCTGGAACTCACTCTGTAGACCAGGCTGGCCTCGAACTCAGAAATCCACCTGCCTCTGCCTCCCAAGTGCTAGGATTAAAGGCGTGCGCCACCACCGCCCGGCGGCATTTTCTTAATTAGCAATCAATGGGGAAGGGTCCAGCCCATGGTAGATGAGGCAATCCCTGGGCTAGTGGTCCTGGGTTCTATAAGAAAGCAGGCTGAGCAAGCTATGGGGAATAAGCCAGTCAGTAGCACTCCTCCATGGCCACTACATCAGCTCCTGCCTCCAGGTTCCTGTCCTGACTTCCTTCAATGATGAACAGTGATGTGGAAATGTAAACAAAATGAATCCTTTCCTCCCCATCTTGCTTTTGGTTATGGTGTTTCCTCATAGCAATAATCATCGACAGATATGAAACTAGAATTCTCATACATTAATTGGGAAAATATAAGTGATTCAATCACTTGAAAAACATTTAGTGCCGGGCAGTGGTGGCGCACGCCTTTAATAACTACAACCGAATACCTATGATTTCATTTTAGAAATGTAATTGTATTTTAATACTTTCTATAAAGGAAATTTTGGTTCACCATTAAAAAAAAGAAAAAAGAAAAACCAAACCAACCAACCAACCAAACAAACAACAATAATAAAGAGAGGAGGAGGAAGAGGAAGATGAAGAGCAGGAAAGATTCCAAACTGTCAGATGTGGCAAAGAAATAAGTTGAGAAGGTTCTAGACAAATAAATGATTTTATGTATAGAAAATTAGCAGTAACAGAGGAGCAATAGAAGAAAGAACCAGAAAGTCATGATGAGGGAAAAGAAGAAAAGAATCTGTGACCATGGGCGATCCCTTAGAGCAATGGTTCTCAACCTTTGGGTCTGCACATCAAATATCCTGTATAGTAGATATTTACATTGCAATTCATAACAGTAGCAAAATTATAGTTGTGAAATAGCAACAAAATAATTTTATGAATTATAATATGATGAACTGTATTAAAGGGTCACACCTTTAGAAGGTTGAGAACCAGTGCCTTAGAGGGATAGTAGACAATGAAGATGTTGTGTTTGTGTGGTTATGTTTGTGTTACTGGAGGGTGAACCCAGGGCCCTGTGCATGCTGGGCAGGTACTCAATCCCTGAGGTTCCTACTCAGCAAGAAAGGGTGATTCATGAAGAACTTGATCAGGCTCCTAGTTTGAAGTTAAGGAAAGCAAAAGGATGCAGGGGCTGTTTATAAAACAGAAAGGCATTTGATTGAGCAAGAATTAAGAAGAGGGAGGTGATATCTTGAATATACTTAAGGAATGTCCTAAGCTAATCTAGAAAGTATGTTTGTGACAGAAGGAAAAGCCCTCTCTTGCTCTATGGGAGGAGCAAAGGCTATGGGAAGGAATACTCAGGAGGCCAATGGCAGAGCTGGGACAAGCTGTGCTCATTGTTTTCAATGTAACTTGGGATGCAGGGCACCTGTGATAAAGACCTGATAGTGGTGGTTGGCCTAGGTGGAGAACGAAGTTTAGGAGCAAGGGAAGGAATCAGTAGGATGTGATAGGGAGGTCAGCACACACACCCTGCTCCCACACTGGTGAAGGCTTAGGCTTGAGATAAAGCTAGTCCAGAGCACTGCAGTGTGCTTTCATTTGGGTGCAGCAGTAGAAGCGAAGAGAGGCAAAGAGACTATGTATGCGTGGGTCTCGGGGTTGTGAGAGTTGAGCACAATAGCCAGGCTATCAAGCTAGGCTAGGAAGGTAGTGAAGAATGGGATGGAGTTCAATCACAACGCAAATGTATGTGGGATCAGAAACAACAGGATGAAGGTAAAGAGAAGGCTTAGCAACAGCTGAAAAGTAGCCACTGGTTTTGTAAAAACTGGTGACAGTCAATGGCTTTGTTTTTGTCTGACCCTGACAAGGGCAGTTGCTTGATCCCATTTTCCTGCTTTCTGTCTTCTGCACCTAGGAAGGGCTACCAAGCTTGTACACCTGTCTCAGGTCATATTCAAAACAAAGCAATAGAGGATATCAGAAGTTTTGTAGGAAATTATATATATATAAAGACTACTCATGAAAGAACAATCCTTAAGAATTTCACCAAGTCAAAGAGATGCATTTCTTAGCAAAGAGATGATTAGCTGAAGTGGATATGATATGAGATATAATAATCTATGAGGTATACTTTTGAGTAGGTCATAGGAGATTTCTTGCTGGGTTATGTGATAGCCCTGTTGGAGCTTACCTGGGAACCCCTAGTTATGTGGATCTGGGCAGGTGACTTACTTTTCCAGAGTCTGTTTCATTGTGGAAATGACTTTCCTTTCAAGGTTGCAATATGGGCAGAGTGGGATAAGAAATAGGAAGTAAAGTAGAGGTTGCTGGTGTATCCAACCAGCATAACTTACTTTGAAACTAGTTTGTTGAAGAGGAGAATTGGTTAAAAGGATTTGGGTAAGCTTGCTATTTTAAATAAAGTTTCCTTAGCTCCTTTCCATGACCAGAAAGAACGATGAAAGGTGGTTGAACCCATGAAGGATGAAAAGCTTGCTTGGCACCTATGTCAGGAGTAGCTCTTTTTCCTGGTTCCTATGATTTCCCAGCCTCCAAATCCCACAGAAAGCTTGTTAAAACAGTTGGGTGTGCTCCCCTCCCTGGATGTCTGATTCAATATATTCAGGGTGGAACCCAGGTTTTTCTACTTTAAGGAAGCCCTCAGGTACTGCTGCTGCTGCTGCTGCTATCCCTGTGGTCTCTCCTTGACAACCACTAACCTAACCTAACTACAGATCCAAAAGGAAGATGTTCCCTCCATGACCCCCTTTCTGAGCAGAGCCAGCGTCTGCTCCCCGTCATGGAGGAAGACATTTTTCATCCCATGGGTAGGTAAGGTCTCTCTCTCCTTTCCTAACCAGTGGTCAGTAGTGAGAGTCTCTGGGTCAGTGTGATCAATCTCTGGAACCTGGCTGACAAGTTATCTAAGGCAAAACGGTTGAACCTCATACCTCAATGAGTGAGTTTGGTCAATAATTGAGTGGATTGTTTTCTCAGATCATGGTAAGAATGAAGTTGAAGTCAGGCTATACTGCGCAGGGATGGGCGGTAATGGTTTCACCTGTTTGTACTAGGCTCAGGAGAGGTCCAAGAAAGAGAAACTGGGCCAAGGAGAGGGATAGAGTTGTTAGGGGGAGTCAGTTCTCCCAGATTATAATGCTGAAGAGGAGGTAAATGCTGTCCCCTAGCTTCTCGAATCTTTTCATGCCTAAGACACCACGTTTGTGAAGTTTGATCCAAGGACTATAAATTCAACTGAGGATTAGTCTTGCTTTTCCAACAGTTAGAGATATGGTGGAGATTCGGTTCATCAATGCCCAAATTCCAGACACCAACAGATGGTAAGACCAGAGGCCAGAATGAGTGAGTCTGTGGGAAACCCCATTTGAGTTTCTTTTCTTTTAAAAACATTCCTTGTTGATTTTGAGAGAGGGTCTTAATGTAGCTCAAACTTTTCTTGAACCTATTACTTGGTTGAGTGTTGACCTGCCATTCAGTGCTGGGATTACAGCCACCACACCCAGTTTTATATGGTGCTGTGAATCAAACACAGAGAGAGCATTGTACACCTTAGGCAAGCACTCCATAAACTGAGTTGCATTTCTAATCCTCTGGTAGGTTTCCAAAAGTATTTAGGACTATAGTCCAATGGGGAGCACAAGGCATATGATAGATGTTAACTAGGACCCAGGGAGGGCTCCATTTTACCCTCTTGGGGTGAGGGCTGGAGTCAGGTTAGTGGTTGGTTCCTGGATGCAGTGACCCTAAACCTAGGCATTTTGTTTTATTTTGCTGTTGACTTTGACTTGTAGCTAAAACCCCAACTCAATCCACAATCAGTTCAAAATAAGTCCTGAAATCTGACACCATAGTTCCGAGCCCTGTTCTCCTTTTTATTCATACACCCTTTCTCCCCCTGTTCTTCAGCAAACCCCTCCTGACTTCTCATCATTCTTGAGCAAGTATTTTGACCTACCTGAGACTTATAACTCCTTGAGCTTTAAGTAGGGAAGAACAATTTCTATACAAAAGTCGGAAAGACTAAAATGAAACAAATCCATGGAATTACAATCATGCATTATAAAAACATCATTTTATATAAATCTAGAGGTTTACCCTATGACCTCTCTAAAATTGAACTTTTTTTTTTTTTGAGACAGAGTTTCTCTGTATAGCCCTGGCTGTCCTGGAACTCACTCTGTAGACCAGGCTGGCCTTGAACTCAGAAATCCACCTGCCTCTGCCTCCTGAGTGTTGGGATTAAAGGCGTGCGCCACCACTGTCCGGCGAACTTTTTTTTTTTTTTTAAGATTTATTTTATATATGTGAGTACACTGTTATTGTCTTCAGACACACCGGAGGAGGACATCGGATCCCATTACAGATGGTTGTGAGCCACATTGTGGTTACTGGGAATTGAACTCAGGACCTCTGGAAGAGCAGTCCGTGCTCTTAACCACTGAGCCATCTCTCCAGCCCGAATGAATTCTCTAGTGTTCCTATGCTGTCCTGAGGCAGTTTTGCTTTTTTTTCTTTTTTAAAGATTTGTTTATTTATTATATGTAAAGTACATTGTAGCTGTCTTCAGACACTCCAGAAGAGAAGGTCAGATTTCAATATGGATGGTTGTGAGCCACCTTGTGGTTACTGGGAATTGAACTCAGGACCTTCAGAAGAGCAGTCAGTGCTCTTAACCGCTGAGCCATCTCTCCAACCCTTTGGCTCCCAGGCGCTGGGATTAAAGGCATATGTCACCACTGTCTGGCCCTAAAGTTGAACTTCTAATCTTCCTGTCCCTGTGCTGGGTTTACAGCCACCACACCCAGCTTTATTTTGACCCCAACACTAGCGGCCATCTGCTCTCTGCACCCATCAGGCCTCAGAGTACCCCCACTTAGGGCACTTCCATAGTGGGTCTGAACTGCTTGCTTCCTTCCAGACTGTGAGTTTTTCAAGAGCAGAAGCCGATCATTTATTTATTTATCCTCCAGCATCTACTTGCACAGAGCAGGTTCACAGTCATTGACAACTAGATAGAAAACTAAAAGAATTAGCTGGGTATAGTGCTGCACGCACGCCTATGATCCAGTGTTCAGGAGTCAAGAGAAGTAGAATTATGAGTTTGAGGCCAACCTAAGCTACATTGCAAGTTGAGGATAGTCTCGTATACATAGCTGTGTCTAAAAATAAAAACCTAAGGGGGCCTGGAGAGATGGCTCAGTGGGTAAGAGCACCGACTGCTCTTCCAAAGGTCGTGAGTTCAAATCCCAGCACCCACATGGTGGCTCACAACCATCTGTAAAGAGATCTGACGCCCTCTTCTGGTGTCTGAAGATAGCTACAGTGTACTTACATATAATAAATAAATCTTTAAAAAAAATAAAAATAAAAACCTAAAATCTTAATAAACAGGGGGAAGACGATCAGCATACCAGGAAGTTTCTAGCTCAGTTGCAACTCCACTTCCTGCTTTTGCCACACTTTCTTCTCCATCTGCAGTGACAGCCCTGGCAGACAAGGGAGCCATCAGATGAACAAGCTTCCGGCAAGGCTGTCCAAACCCTACCGCTGCAAGAGAGGGGCACAGTGGAGAACATGCATCTTAATTGGTGGCATGAAAAACATCTCCCAGATGCTGAATTGGGTTGTAAGTACCATCTGTCCTGCCACAGAGGATTAAAGGGAGGAACACCTCTGTCTGAATCTAGCGACAGTGCAGGCAGGCATCGAGATGAGCTGTTGGTATTAACTTGTCTGCACTCCACCTGACTAATTGCCTTCCAGAGAACCTGCCCAGGGCTTCCGGTTTGAAATCAAGTGGCTGGTGCTGTGGCAGAGCTCTCATTCCCATGAGTTTGGTTGCATTCATTAGAGAGAATTCTGGGAAGGATGAGAATTAAACGCCTTGGAGCTTATCATGGAAGGTTTTAAGTCAGTACATGCTACTATTTGATGTTTGAAGAAATGAATTACTTCATCCTTGCCTCCGGCTCTTTCATATATTCCCTTTCCTTTGTGTATTCATCCACCATGGTTGGGTCCTTTTGCTGGGCACAAGGGACGCAAAGGGACTTGTGACATGATTTCTGTAATCTGGAAATTCACTGTCTTGAGTGGAGAAGTAGCTAGAAGTGAGGCCTATAAAACAAAATGCAATAAAATGTGGCAAAGAGCAGAATAGAAGTTCAGAGGTTTCTGGGCTGGTCAGGGAGGGAGGAATAAAAAACCCTGAGGGGTGTTTAGTGGTGACTAAGTCTGGGCCTCTGGGCCTGGGCCAGACCTTGAGATGGATGCCCAGCTCCATCATAGTTTCTCTGAGGAAAAGTCTCATGGTTAAGCCCTAACCAGTTAAGTCACACCATCTTTCTGTCCTTGGTGATTGTATTAGTTTGGGTTTTACTGCTGTGAACAGACACCAATGACCAATGCAAATTTTATAAAAGACATTTACTTGGGGCTGGCTTACAGGTTCAGAGGTTTAGTCCATTGTCATCAAGGCAGAAACATGGCAACATCCAGGCAGGCATGGTGCAGGAGGAGCTGAGGGTTCTACACCTTTATCCAAAGGAAACCAGGAACAGACTGGGCATCTTCAGGCATCTAAGAGGAAGATCTCTAAGCCCAACCCTACAGTGACACACTTCCTCCAACAAGGCCACACCTTCTAATAGTGACACTCCCTGGGACAAGCATATACAAACCATCACATTCCACTCCCTGGTCCCCATAGGCTTGTTCAAACATGAGTCTATGGGGGCCATACCTAAACAAAGCATAATGCAAAATACATTTAGTCCAACTTCAAAAGTCCCCATAGTCTATAGTATTCTCAACAGTGTTAAAAGTCCAACGTTCAAAGTCTCTTCTGAGATTCATCCAATCACTTAACTGTAATCCCAAAAGCAAGACAGGAAACCAGCTGGGCAGTCTCCAAACTCTGCATCTCCATGTCTGATGGCAAAGCAGTCTTCAGATCTTCAACTCGCTTTTCATCTTTGTTGACTGCAACAAGGTTCTTTCTCCTGGGCTGGTTCCACTCCCTGTTAGCAGCTTTCCTGGCAGGCATTCTGTGTCTCTGGCATCTTTAACATCTTGGGGTCCCCAAGTCAACTTCAGCTTCACAGCTTCTTGTTCCAATGTCTGAGTTCCACACATGATCTTCTGTGCATGTCCAAAGGGCTGGTGTCACTTCTCCAGCTCTGCCCTCTGTAGCACTCTAAGTTCAAGTTGATCCATTCTGCTGCCACTGCTGTTCTTGGTGGTCATCCCATGGTACTGGCATCTCCAATATGCTGGGGTCTTCTACTGCAACTATGCTTCACCAAAGCCTCTCATAGGCTGTCTTCATAGTATCAAGCCTCAACTCCTTTGCATGACCCCTTCAGTCCTTCGCTGTCAACTACAACTGAGGCTGCACTTTCACCAATGGCCTTCCATGGCCTCTCATAGTGCCAAACCTCAGCTGTTCTTCATGATGCTTTCATGCCTTCAAAACCAGTACCACCTGGATTATTCTTACACATTACCAAGTACAGCTGCAGCGTGAGTTACAACCTTGGCTATCTCTGGAACACAGCTTCTTTGTGCTCTCAGGAAACACTTCCCAGAAAATATCACCTAAGTGATGCTGGTCTTTTTTTAATCACCACTAATTTCTTAGCTCCAGCTAACCAGCATCAATTGTCCCAATAGTCTCCTTCTCCTCTTGAATATAAAGCCAGAGACACATGGCCTAAGCTGCTGAGTTCTGCTGTTTGCAGGAGCTGGAACATTGGCCCCCTTGTTCTATTACCTTATCACTAGCTTCCTTTATTCCAACTCCTTCACTGCTTAAGCTTGGCTGTCCCGGATCTTGCTCCATAGACTGACTTCGAATTCAGAGATCTGCATGCCTGTCTCCTAAGCACTGGGATTAAAGGTGTGATCCACCAAACCTGGATTTAAGTTTTTCTTCACCTAGAATTTGCTCTGTTCTAGGCTGGCCTTGAACTCAGAGATATGCTTATCTTTGTCTCCCAGGATTAAAGGCTTGTGCTACCACGCCTGAACCTAAATTTAGCTGGGAGGAATCTTGCCTCAAAGTCACTACTTCCTTAATTCAGTTTAATATCCTTGAATTCAGCTCCATTTCACTTCCTGGTGTCCCTTTAATGCTCAAACTATATATTTTGTATGTTTCCTTTCTCAGCTTGCTATGTTTGTTCAAAATGCTTTTCATCAGACTTAATCAGAGAACAAAGTCTCTGTTGGGCTTTTTTGAGACTTCCTTTGTCAATACAATTAATATACATCTCTTTTCCTTAGCCTTAGGCAGTCTCTTCAGAAAATGGCAAAAAGCAGCCATGTTCTTCACCAAAACATCACAAAAACAGTCTCTCAACCACATATGAAAGTTCTCCACTGAAGCATTATGGATCATCAGGCCTACACAGTTCAAATGACCCTCAATACCACTGTCTTTCATATTCCTATTAGGCTGGCCCACTAAGCCCCACTTAAAGCATTCCATGACTTTCCAAATCCAAAGTTCCAAAACCCACATTTTTCCAAACAAAAGCATGGTCAGGCCTATCCCAGCAATACCCCACTCCCAGTACCAACTTCTGTATTAGTTTGGGTTTTACTGCTGTGAACAGATACCAATGACCAATGCAAGTTTTATAAAAGACATTTACTTGGGGCTGGCTTATTTTGTTTAACACATGATCTACAGTTCCATCCATTCTTTTTTTTCAATGGGGCATGGGGAGGGGAGTTAAGGGGGTAGTAGAGGCAGAGAAAGGCGGAGAGATGGAGAGAGTAGAGAAGTAGAGGCCGGCCATGACCACGTGGAGAAAGGGGGTAGGGAAGAGCCCAAGAGGGCTAGAGAGAAGCTAAGAGAGTAAGAGAGGCAAGAGAACAAGTTTATTCTTTTCTCTGGATAAATAAAATTTATGTTGTTTGTGTGCACATGCACATGTGTTACAGCTTTTTAAAAAATTCTTGCTTCTATTGGTGGATATCTAGGTTGTTTTTATTCCTTCCCCCCACCCAACGTTTTATTATTTTTATTTTATGTATATGGATCTTTTGCCTGCATGTTTATGTTTAAATAACATCTGCAATGCCTGAGAAAGCCAGGGGAAAAAGTGTCAGATCCCCTGGAATTAAAGTTACAGATGGTTGTGAACTGTCATGAGGGTACTGGGACTCAAACCCAGATCCTCTTGCAGAGCAAGAGCTCTTAACCATTGAGCTATTTCTCCAACCCCTGGTTCCATTTCTTTTTTTATATGTATAATTTATTTATTTTTAGTCTATGTGCATTGGTGTTTTGCCTGTATGTATATCTGTGTGAGGGTGTCATTTCTGCTGGAACAGGGGTTATAGCCAATTGTGAGCTGCCATGTGGGTGCTGGGAATTGAACCCAGGGCCTCTGGAAGAGCAGCCAATGCTCTTAACTGCTGAGCCATCTCTCCAGTCCCTACCTCTCCATTTCTTAGCTATTGTGCATAGTTAAACAATAAGCACAGAAATGTAGTTGTCTCTGTGGCGTGCTGACTTAGATTCCTGGGGCTACATACCCAGGAGTGGTTATAGCCGGGTCACATGGTAGATCTATCTGTCTGTCTGTCTGTCTATCTGTCTGTCTGTCTGTCTGTCTGTCTGTCTGTCTGTCTATCTATCTATCTATCGATCGATCGATCGATCGATCATCTGTCTGTCTGTCTAGTGAGGAACTTTCACATTAATTTCCATAGCAGTTGCACCAATTTACACCTTCACCAGCAGTGACTAAAGGTTCCTCTTTGTCCCACATCCTCACCAGCAATTGCTGCCCTTTGTTTTCTAGATGACAACTGTTCTAGCTGCGGTGAGGTAGAATCTCCATGCACTTTTAAGTTTCATCTCGCTAGTGGCTAATGATGGAGAGAATTTCTTCACATAGGTAGTGGTCATTTGTGTTTCTTCCTTTTAGAGTTATCTGTTCAATCTATTTGCCCATTTATTGGTTGGATAAGGGGGCTTGGTGTTTAACTTTTGGAGTTCTTTACAGAGTCTAGATATAATCCCTTGTCAGATGCATAGTAAGATAATAGAAGACTAGTAAATTTCTTTTAAGTCCATTTTGGTCTGGACTCATTTGCTTTTGGTTTCAAGCACACACTCAAAAGGATGCTGCATAATGCGGGTGCCACACACAGTGGTTCAAATGAAGCAGGGTCTGAACCGGCATCCTTAGCCATCCCACAAAGAGCAAGCCATTCTTGAGGGGGGTGTCTGTATCCTTGGCACAGCTGCATCTTTTGATCACATAGACTGTACCAGTCACACACTTGAAAGTTTGAAGACCTCTGCTCTAGGAAACAGTCACCTACATCAAGGTGCGATGGCACGGGCCTGTCATCCCAGAACTTGGAGATGGGAACAGAAGGATCAAGAGTTCAAGACCAGCTTTGTTTGAGACCAGCCCAGGCTACAGGAAACCTTGTCAGAAATGAACAAAGAATATGCAACTTCTCATATTTCAAAGCAGTACCAACTTCTTCCTTTATCAAAGCAGATATTCCAAAGACTTTATATCTGGGTCCTTCATTCTTTTGGGTCCCTCTCTGGGGCTATAATTTTTTTTAATTTGCATTGTATTTTGGTAATGATCTTTGCCCTTCCTCACTTCCTCCAAGCACTAAGATCTATATGGAAGAGGGGACAGGAAGATTGTGAGAGCCAGAGGTGGTGGATGACTCCAGGGAGACAGTGTTTTGCAGACACAACAGGATTGATGCACATCTGAATTCACAGAGTCTGACAGTAGGCAGGAAGCCTGCACAAGTTTAAACCAGAGACGGCCCCAACGTGGAGGAGAAATGAGCATAAGGCATTTTTTTCTTATCTTGTTCTTTGATCTTCCCACAGGCAATGGGTCAAGATGCTGATACAAAAAGACAAGCCCAGGATGTAAGTCTAGAGCCTTACTTTGGACCTCACTCATCTGATAGAAGATGGAATTTTGATTTTGGAAGTTTTAAGCTATTTCTCCTAGAGAAAGTTAAGTTACTGGACAAACAGGACACCTTCGGAATGCCAAATTCTTATTGAATGCTTGAAGAATACAACCACATTTCTGAGAAACAGTTCTCTAAAAGTCATGTGAATTATCTTACCAAGAAATCCCTGGAGGAGACTAATCTCTGTGATTGGCTTCGTGTGGTTGAATCAGACAAGGAGACTTAAGAACTTTGTCATTTCCAAAGGAGTCAAGATGAAGATAGATCAGAATCTGAGGGCTAGTCGGCCTTCACTTTTTAATAAAATGGAGTGTGTTGGAGGAAGAAGCCTAGAGAAAGACATTTTTAGCAACAAATAAAAGTCATAGTAATCTTTAACAAAAAATAACCCCTATACTTTTGACTTCCTGTGGCAGTGTCTTGCAGAGGGGGTTAAATAATACATTTAATTATTTTTCCTAAAATGAGATTTCTTATTTTTTTAAAAAGATTTATTTATTTTATGTATATGAGTACACTGTAGCTGTGAGACTTCATGTGGTTGCTGGGGATTGAATTTAGGACCTCGCTCTGGTCAACTCTGCTCACTCGGGCCAGCCCATTCGCTCCGGTTAACCTTGCTCGCTCAGTCCCTGCTTGCTCCCGCCCAAAGATTTTATTTATTATTATTATTATATTTAAGTACACTAGCTATCTTTAGACACACCAGAAGAGGGCATCAGATTTCATTACAGATAGTTGTGAGCCACCATGTGGTTGCTGGGATTTGAATTCAGGACCTTTGGGAGAGTAGTCAGTGCTCTTAACTGCTGAGCCATCTCACCAGCCCCGAGATTTCCTATTTTTGAATGATTGGGAAAACACTTTTTCCAACAAGACAAGTAAAGGCTTAATGAGTAACCTGAACCCAGTCTGAGTCTTCTGGGAACAGGGGAGCGCACATAGTACATATAGCATAGAGTACACATAGACATTGGGATGCTATTGCCTGTGAGAACTTCAAACCTCACACTGCTCTGAAGGGAATCAAGTTTGTGAAGAAGAACAGTTTCTATCTCCATTAACAGCAGTAAAATAACAAGCATCCATTATGGGCTTCTCTGTGTAGCATCATGCATGTTTCTGGATCTCTGATCCTGTTGGTTTCAGAACAAGCCCACTGAGCATGGTTAGGAAACTGGAGTCCTCAGAAGTTTTTAAATAAGTGAGAAAGCTGTGAAGGAAGGAGAGAATGGCTGTTAGGTACAGCCCGGAAATAGGCTGGAGAAACAGGAAGTAGAGTAGCACTGGATAGGGGAGAATAAACAAGACAGCACCGTCACTCTCACCAAGTGTCACTCTCTTCAAGGTCTCATATAAATTGCTCCGGAGAGTGAGCCCAGGACAGCAAATGGTGGAATCAGTAAGGATCTTATGCTAGCCCAAAGACCAAGAGAATAGGCCGAATATAGAGGCAACTCAAGGAGTTCAGACAAAAGTGGAAAGTTCGTGGCCCAGAAATTGGATGTGACGTCAGACAGGTCTGGCTTGAAGCTGCTATGCCACTTGAAGTAGCTCTGTTACTCCACTTCCTGTTTCTCGAGCCTATTTCCATATGGTACCCTGCCACAGCACAATGGCTGTCTTAACACTTTCATCATTGCCAGACATTGAACATCCCTTGAGCAGAACTGTTCAGTCTCAAGAATCAAACGAAGAGAGTGCTGGATTATATGACATGGCAAACCCCACTTTGGTCAGAAGGTCTTCATAAGTGACTTCCCTAAATGTGACTATTTCCCTCATGAGTACAGAGTGACAGTCTTGAGACCAGAGCTGATGGGTGGGGGCATGGTAGTCTGCGACAGGCAGTTTCTCTGGTGAAAGGGACAGGCAGCTTCCAATAACGAATCAAGTTATATTGACTTAATTGCAGTAAATGCGTTATCTACCTTCTATCTCTGCACAGTTCTCACTGCAGGGTTTACAGTTGATTGATTGCTTCTTCCACATTCTGTAATTGCTTCATTAGAGACTTCAGATGGTTCATTGTGTTGGCAACTTCCTGTAAAACTGCACAGTCAGGAGGACACATGCCAGTCATCCAAGATTAAAGCTCTCTGTCTCTGTCTGTCTATCTGTCTCTCTCTCCCTCTCTTCCCCCCTCCCTGTGTGAGTGTCTAAAAAACAGAATATTATTCACACTGTGCTGAATAGTCTTATGTCAACTTGACACACAGACTAGAGTTATCTGAAAGGAGGGAACCTTACTTGAAAAAATGTCCCCATAATATCTGGCTGTAATGCATTTTCTTAATTAGTGATTGACAAAGGAGGGCTCAGCCCATTGTGGGTGTGGCCATCCCTGGGTTGATAACTCTGTGTTCTATAAGAAAGCAGGCTGAGCAAACCAGTAAGCACCACTCTTCCATTCAGGCCCCTGATTCAGTTCCTGCCTCTAGGTTCTTGCTCTGTTTGAGTTCCTGTTCTGACTTCCTCCAGTGATGGACTGCAATGTGGAAGTGTAAGCCAAATGAGCCCTTCCTTCTGAAATTTGCTTGTTGGTCATGGTGCTTCGTCATAGTAATAGAAACCTTAACTACGAGACACATTTTAATCCCATGAATATAGCCAGCATATGAGCAAAATGATCTGTCTCTCGGTGTTACCACTCACTTACTAATGACTCCCTGACTTCTAGCTCCAGTCAGAACTTTAGGTTAGATAACTGAATACCTCAAAGCCACCCCAGCTCACCATCCCCCCTCCTGCACCCTGTGCCCGCTGGTCCTCTCTCTCCGGTCTGTGCCCACAGCAGTAAACAGCTTCACTATCCGTGCAGTGTCATAGATTAATCTGACTGTCACCTCTAATGTCTTCAAGCTCCATATCTGCCTAGCTTTTGATTCCTGTGACTTCATCTTCCTACTCCATTTCCCCCGTCAGTCCAGTTCTTCATTTTGCAACCAGTTCTTTAGTCTAAGCTACTACTGGGTCCTCTGTGAACGACTGTGGCAGCCTCTTCTCATCCAGCTTCCTCCAAACTGCAGGAGTCTGAGGTATCCTTTTAAAGGCAAGTCTGAGAACATTGTTTTCATATTTAAAACCCTTCAAAATGTCTGTAGCAAAAGCCACTGAGGCTTTATTAGATCAGAGTGTACTTTCTTCTCAGTACCTCATGTTCTTCTCTGGAAAAAAAAAATTCCTTCTTTTGCATAACCCTCTTCACAACCTGATATCTTTTGTATTTACAACTGTGTCTCCTTAATCAGCAGGTTGCCAGCCATGGAGAAGGGGCTAGGGGACTAGCTAACTAGCCCGTGTTTACAAAAGAACAAGTAGCCATTGTCCCAATTTGCTGGCTTTTCACCTTCTGTTCTGAGATGACTTTGGGGATAGAAAATGGAACACTTCAAAGAACAAATGGGTAGGATTTGATACATGAGGTCGCCTTGAGAATGGGGTGCCTGGCCTTTCACTAATATGTATTGCCAGCCTCAGTTGTACCAAATGTGTCTCTCCTCTCCGATCTCCATCACTTCTCTGACAATGATCCCCTACCATTTTGAAATCACTGCATGCCTTGACACACCTCCAGCGTGTGGGGGAAGCTTCGGCCCTGTCTTTATCTCTCTTCTCACCTGGAAAGTGTTGGTTTCTCCTCTAAAAGTCAGCTCAGTGACCACTTCTCTCCCTTTAAAGGAAAAGACAATTGTTCTTTGCTCTCTCAGTCAGTTTGGAGTGCAGTAATAAATTGGCACAGATCAGGGGTTTAAACAACAGAAGGTGAAAGTCCAAGGTGAAGTTGCCAGTGAGGTCCTCCAGAGGATGCACTTCCTGGTTTTCAGATGACTGCCTGGCTGTCAGCTCCTTCTGCCCTCACTTGATGGGGGAGGAGAGCAAACTTGAGTGTCATTTTTAAGGGCACTGATACTCGGAGACCTCCACCCCTGTGCTCTTCTCTACCTTTAATTATACCCTCAAGGCTCAAATACCATCAGTGTATATGGACTCCCAGGGGACACAGACATCTCTCAGTCCATTGCATTGTTCCACTACCTTTATAGCACTATGGAGTGTATAACCATTATGGAGTGTATAACCACTATGGAGTGTATAACCATTAATGAAGCTGCAAATCCCAAACAGCCATGAGGTGGTATAGACTAAAGTCAAGGGCTCCTGATCGCAAAGCTCAAGAGTAATCACCCTCGATATAAACCAGGAATTAAAAAGCAGCTTCTGTCAAATGCCAAAACATAAATAGTTTAGTCTTCATGGCCATATGTTCTCGATCCTGACCAATCAGCTCCTCCATGATAGCACAAAAGGAGCCATAGAAATTATATAAATGAATGAGCGTGGCTTTGTTCCAATAAAACTTTATTTAGCACTTCTGAATTCTGAATCTCATTTAGTTCTCACATGTCACAAAATAGACTTCTTTTGATTTTTTTTCCCACTTAAAAGCATAAAGAGTAAGCCTAGCTCATGACTATATAAACAGATAGAGTTTGCTTATTCTAAGCCTAAACAGCCACAGTAAAATGAAATCAGTCATTATTTTTTTAAACCATAGCTCCCTTCTTATGACACTCCTACAGGATTCATGCTGTGTCTAGGAGAGCCTGCTTAGCACTGTCCACCTAAGGGCTGTTGGCCTGTCCTCATGTCTCCGTCCAATCCTACCTACAAACCAGGGCTGCTGTCTTGACTGTTCAGTCACTGATTCCTGTGGTATTAGCCCTGGCTGCCCTCCTGGAGGCTGGACCGCGCGGCCTCTCTGTCACTCAGGTACTTTTACTGTACCCAATTTGCCTCTGTGTCTCCCCGTCTAACCAGATACATTTGTCGGCCATTTATCATCTTTACATCTATGAGGAGGTTAGCAGAATACAGGCAAGGAGGTGTCTTCTGCTCACTCCTTCCTGTAAACCTAAAACCTAGAAAGTTACAGCCCTGATGAACACTCTGTAACACATGTCACTTAGGGACATCTAGCACAGAGCACTCTCTTAAAAAGTTAGGCTGTATCTGGGTATAGTGGTGTATGCCCGTGATCCCAGCACTCAAGCAGATTACCTTGAGTTTGAGGTCAGCCTGAGCTACTTAGAGAGACTATCAGGCCAGACTGGGTTATGTAACTAGACACTGTCTCAAAGCAAAACAAACAAAACTGAAACAAAAAATCCCCCCCCCTCACCAGAGCAAAACTAATACATTAAAATAAACAAAAAACTAGGAAAACAAGTCAAGTGTGGTAGCATATACCCATAGTCTTATCAAACAGAAGGCTGAGGCTGGAGGACTGTGAATATGAGCTCACCCTAGACTCCTTGGTGAGTTCAGGGTAGCTTGGGCTACATAGTGAGATCTGATAAATAATAAATGAAATTTTAAAAAATCTTTCGTCGAAGAGCTTGATAAGTATTGAATCTCGATTTTCATCAGAGAGCTAACTGTAGTGAGTTTGCAGAAAACCTTTCTTGATGGCTGTGGAGTTTGTGCAGGCTAGACCCAGGTCCTGGCCTCTTTTCTCGGAGCTCCCTGTTAAATGGCTGTAGGCTGGGATTTCTTTGCTGTGTGAACTCCTGACCCTGCTCCTTCTGGAATGTTGAGCTGGAGGAGAAGACAGGAGGTGACAAGGGCCTGGGGATCACTCTCAGACGGAGCAGCAGATGGAGCTGGGGACCACTTACTGAGCATGGCCTGGAATTCTGGCAGAAAAGGGAAAAGGTGTGTGCCAGGGCTCCTGGCGAGCTGGCAGCGGAGGCTTGGCTTCTTGTTCAGTTAATTGAGGTAATTTCTGCTGCCACCTTTAGGATAGAATCGAGACTCTCTTTCCTCCAGCCACAGATCACTTGCCTGCCCCTTGCCCCATTCCATTGCACAGAGGCAGAATTCTAAATTTAGCTCCATTTATTTAGCTAGTCCTTAAAACTTTGTCACCTAGAAAAATAATTATAGGATTTCTCTGACAGTCTGAGATACATGGAGTGCACCAAATTACAGGTATAATTTGGAGACCCAACTGGGATCACCAAATAAAATTGACAGCAGTGGCCTAATTTCAGAATAATCCATGTGGCATTGGAGGGATTTTTGTCCCTGAGGTTCTTCGTTGGAATCTGCATACTAAGCCAAGAGGTCAAGGGAAGCGAACATCACTAAAGGGAGAGACCTTGGGACTGAGGTGCAGACCCAGCTTTCCTCCTACATGGAAGAACTGCCCCCCCCCGCCCCCCGAGAAAGTGAGGTCCATCTTTTGCTGCCCAGGGAAGCAGCCTCTACTCTGTTCAGCCAAGAATCTGCCAAGATGGATGGGGAGAGAAGAGAGTAGCTTCATCCTTTTCTTCATCCCACCTCCTTAGTGTTTCCCATCACTCTGCATGGCAGAATCCAAAGCTGGTCTCCCAAGGAAAAACTGAAGCCCAGGAGACAAAAAAAAGCAACTCGCAGCTCCTTCTGGGAAATGTGTGCAGAAAGCTACAGAGAGATGAATAATTCTATTGACCATTCAATCTTCAAATAGGGCTTAGTCCCTACATTTACAAAGTTTTGCAAGGAGATCAGGGTCTCACGGGAATGGGGGGAGGGGGCACAGAGGTACTGGGCAATGTAAAACCTGTAGAGGCCATCATTAAAGGATTTGGAAGGTGCATTGAGAGTCCGGGGCCATCGGTGTCTGTGGCTATCCCCTACCACCTGCCTGTCATTGTTCATCATAGTCTTCCTATAGGACAGAAAGGTTTTCCAACAGAGGCAGCTCCCTAGAGTCAGGAAAATGTCTAAGGACTCCATTTGAAAGCAGGTGTGGTGGCTTACATTTGTAAACCTAATATCCAAGAAGCTGAGGTAGAAGGACCACTACAATTTCAAAGGCATCCTGGATAACATGGAGTTCTAGGGAAGCCTGGATCACAGCCTGGGACTAGGCATCAGACAGCTAAAAGCAAGGGCTGGAAATGCAGCTGAGTTGGTAGCCTGCTTGCCCAGCATCCATAAAGCCCTGGGTTCAGTCCTCAGCACTGCATACACTTGTCACAGGGGTGGAGTGTCATGGGGCATGCCCATCACTGCAGTCCTAAGAGCATTGGAACTTCAAGCTCATCCTTGGTTAAAATAGGGAACTGGAGGCCAGCCTGTACTATGTGATACCCTGTCTCAAAACAAGAGTGTCAACAAATTAACAAGTCCTTGGGAAGCTAACTCTACAGAAGTTAACCCTTGCATGGTCTCTCACTCAGAAGAGCCAGCCTAAATTTTCCAGCCCTACCCTCTGTCTTTCCCCACGGAGTAGTCCTTCCAGTAACCATCCCCTTCATGCTGGGCCCCATGCTTTGGGATATCTGGGTATGGCCTCTTTCCTCTAGCAAGAAGTCCCCTGGATGACTTGGGCACTCAACACTATCTCCTTGTCCAGGCTTCATCTACCAAGTAACCAGAGGGGCTACCTCTTCTCTGGTCACTGGCTTAGCCTGCGTATTCCCCGTTCATCTGTTAGTTAGCCTGTGCTCCTCTCTTCTCGGCGTTCCTCCTCAGTCCCAATCTGTCACAGCCTGCTCTGCACTCCACAGACTACCTGGGGCATACAGCTCCATCCTTCTCAGAGGTCAGGAGAGTGATCGGTAGTGTTTAATAAATGTCCGTAGACTTCTAACCGTGAAAGCAACAGCATACACCAAACATACAGAATGTAGGCTGCCTAGTGCCATATTAATTGCAGGCATTGTGTTCTTTCACACATGTAAGAGCAGTATAAGGAAATTCTACTTTAGCATGTACCAAGTGATGATGTCATACTTATGAGCTATGAATGCAGCCCAACACAAATCTGCACATTCACCTAAAATATTGTGAAATTGGGGGCTCGGGAGACTGCTCAACAGTTACTATTGCTTAAGATTTTCCAGAGGACCCTGTAATTCCAGCTTTAGGGAATCAGATTTCCTCCTTTGACCTCTGCCAATACCGTACAAATGTGTATATAACCAGCACACACACAAACACGCACTCACGTGCACACACACTCATGCACACACACAAATAGTAGTTATGTGATTTAAACATTTATTTATTATCACTGTGTATGTATGCCTGCATGATGTGAAGGGGCATGTACATGCTGCAATTTTTATGTATTGATCAAAGAACAGGTTTGTGGAATCAGTTCTCTCCTTTGACCAAGATGTAGGTTCTGGGATCGAACCCAGCCCATCGGGCTTTCTGAGTAAGCAGGCTTTTACTCACTGAGTCATTGTGAGTTTTTTTTTTTTTTTAATAACTTGATTGTGTGAATCTCAAATATGGACTTTGTATATGACAACATCATATCCCAAGGTCAAAAGGTCACACATTCCTGCCTCTCATACATACTCCCATTTTGTAGAGGAGGAAACAGAGACATGAGGCCATTTAAATAATTTTTCCAAGCTCACTCGGTTAGTGAGAGAAGGGACCAGCGGCCCCAGCCAAATTCAATTAAAGAATAAAGAAACAAATGATGTCTTTGGCAAACAACGTCTAGACCCTCTGTCCAGAATTTAGATAGGGCCCCATTTCGGTAGTAACATGTCACCATTTATTGTCAGGAAAAGTCATTGGGAAGTGAATTTGTGAATCTCCATGGGAAAGGAAAGGCCTTTAACTCTTCAACTAGCCATCATCCCTCAGGTCCCAGTCTGACGTAACTCTTCCTAAGAAATTCTTAGGCAAAACAAAACAGGGAGGGCATTCCTCTTCAGTGTCACACCATACAACCCTCCCTTCTCACACTGTCCATCACCAATTCCCAGAACCACCCAGCTTCCCCAGCAGCTGGAAGGGTGCTCAGAAGAGACCCGCATATCCCACCCCTCCCTTCCATTCCTCCCTAATCCCAGTCACACCGGGGCAGAACACTGGTTTGAAATCTGCATGCGGGAGTGGTTGGGAAGGCTGAAGAGAGCAATTTTTGTTTCACATCATTTCTTTGTATAATGTTGTATCCTTGTGACAAGTCCCCATAATACAGCTTAACTCCACCAATTGCTGCCTGAAGACCTATCTTTAATGTCACAGGAACAATGGGCGTCCTTCCAAAAAAGAAGAGGGGGAAATGACTTGCTTTGAAAGAGTTGGAGAAGAAAAGTGCAGAATGTTCCAGCTTAGCGTGAGGGGGGAAGAAAGTTAGCAGCTGTGTGCCGGCTCCCGGCTGCAAGACAGAGCAACTCTGCCAGCCTCATCTGTCTGTGTGCAGTGCACGGAGGCAGAAGTCTCTCAGCACGGCGGGATGGGTAGCGTGGCTAGGGAGATGGGGGGGCATCTAGTTGTCTGTGTAGCTGTGCGTGTGGAGTTTCTCCGCTTTCAAGTAAATAGAATCTGCTTTCTCTTCACAGACTGTGAAGACTCAATGCTTCTGTGGAATTCTGCCAAGTGGTTCTCTTCCTTTGGTCAGAGTGTTTTTTGCACCTGGCCACTCCTCACCAGGCTTGGAGATAAAGCTAAATTCTGAGCAATCATGTCACAAGGACTTGGGGCACTTAACTCCAATTACAACCCCCCTTTTGAGGCTTGGGATTACCTGTCCAGTTTTATACTCTATACTTACCATTTTGTTTCTGATATCTCATCCACGTGAAGCATTTTGGAATTTCCAAATGAAGCAGTTTCCTTTGACTCTCTGACCCAATGCCTCTGTGCAGACTAATTTTTCTACCTCAAATGTTCCAGAACATTTTCCTTATCCTTAAGATTTAGCCCACTGGGTCAGGGTGGCACACACCTGTAATCCCTGCCCTTGGGAAGCAGGAACATTGAAGCAACTTCAAGTGCAACCTAGTCTACATAGTGAGTTCCAGGCCAGCCCATGATACAACCAAAAATCTTATCTAAAAAAAAAAAAAAAAAAACAAAACAAAACAGGAAAATGACTCAGTTGGTAAAGAAATTGCTTGCGTAAACATAAGGATCCGAGTTCAGTCACCAGCACCCATGTAGGAGCTGGGCATGGTGTCATGAGTGAAACCTCAAAGCTAGGCACAGCAAGGAGGACCCCTGAGATTTGATGGTCAACCAGTCTAGCCAAACCTGTGAGCTACAGGACAATAAAACAACGTGAGAGCAGGAAAGATGGCTCAGTGGTTAAAAGCTCTTTTGTTCTGGGTTTGAATCCTACCACCTACATGCAGCTTACAACCATCTATAATACTCCTGTCTCAGTATTCAATGCCCTTTTCTGACCACTGTGGGTACTAGGTGTTATGATCATAAAAAGAGAAGGAAGTTTAGAGAGACTGGTATACGGCTGTGTGAGGGAAGGGGGTGCCCCAGTGGGCCCATACTAAGGCATCTCTTCCCCCAAGGGACCAGACACACACAGACATGGTATAGAGTAGAGTTTATTCAGGGCAGAGGATGGGAGTTAATGGGATAGTGGAGGCAGAGAATGGCAGAGAGAGTAGAGAGGGTAGAGAAGTAGAGGCTGGCCATGACCACGTGGAGAAAGGGGGGAGGGGAGGAGAGTCCAAGAGGGGCAAAGAGAGGCTGAGGGGAGCAAGAGAGCAGGAGGAATAAGAGAGAATAAGAGAGAGAGAGAGGAGGGGCTGAGCAGTCCCTTTTATAGTGGACTAGGCTTACCTGGTTGTTGCCAGGTAATGGTAGGGTGGAGATTAGACAGAACCTCCATGCAGGCAAAACATTCATTTACATAGAACAAAAAAATCTTTTTAAAAAATGTGCAAAAGTTAAGACAAGGTAAAAAGTGATTGAAGAAAACACCTAGCATCAACCTCTGGTCTCCACATGCATTGCACACACACACATACACACACACACACACACACACACACACACACACACATGTGCTCACACTTGTGCATACATACATGCAGACGCATACACATAAAAAAAAGACTTAGTTCAACTATTTCTTCCTTCTGGCTCTCAGTCGGATCTCCTCAATGAATCTACCACCTGACTTTGGGTTCCAGGCTACTACCATCACAACAGACATTAGTGTGTATGTGATTCATTGAGTTATATGACTACTGCCCAATCAGCTGATGATTTTTTCAGAAGGAGAGGCCTTGCCTTATCCATATAAATACAGATACCAATGTGCCTGTGGCAGTCTACCTAGCTCAGTGCCTGGCACGACAATGTGCATGCACTTAATGAAAACTCGTTGCATCTAGATGATCTAAAACAGAGGTTCCCAACCCTGGCTAGAAATGAAAATTACATGCAGGGTTAAAAGGTGTACATGCTGCTGATGAGGCCCTTATCCTAGAACAAGTTCCTAAACAGTGCCAGAACTCTGCAATAGGGGTTAGCAAACTTCCTCTGTGTAGGACCAGCTAGTAAACCTTTTAGGCATCACAGGTCATGAAATCTCTGCTGTGATTACTCAACTCTGATCTTAGAGCCTAACCGCAGCTGTACTCAATGCAGGCATGGCTGCGTTCCAATAAAACTTTATTTGTTTACAAAAGCAGGTTGAAAAGGCGGGATTTTCCCAAATGGGTAATAGTCGGCTAATTCTGATTATAGAGATTTGAGGGAATAAAAACTTGTACCTTTGCCGTGACAAAGCAAGGTGCGGGAGGTCAAAGAGGAGGGAAGGAAGATCTGGTTTTGCAGCTTCAAATTAATTAAGCTCTGAGCAGAGGAAGGAGAGGAGGGAGGATCTCGTGGGCAGAGGCACAGACTGAGCAAAGGCACAGTGGAAAGATGGAGAACATGCTGGAAATAATGAACAGACCAGAATGTAGGCAATTAGACTGTATTAGCTTCAAAGTGACCCACTTAACTCTCAGTCCTGATCCCCTCCCCACACCAGAACTTAAAGACCGCTTTAGAACATTTACCAGGGCAGGCTGTCCTGGGAAATAAAAGATCAGGCAGGAGCCAAGTAGCGTACGAGGTGGGAAGACAGATGCCTGACTCTTGAGGTTCCCTTACCATCATTGAATTCCAGGTTCCCTCTGTAGAAGCAGGAGCAATGGGAAGTCCTGAGATATAGGATTTATTAGTATGTGTTAAACATTGTTCTGGTGCCTTATTACGTTGGCACACTTAATCCGACCAACTCTGTGCAGTATGCATAACAGCCCCATGTTAGAGGAGCCCAAAGACGATGGGTAGGGTCTTCTCTATTCAACACACATATATGAGAAGAGATGACCCCATAAAGACAAGAAGTGTTCTGTTACCAGAAGAAGAACACAGTTGAGTCGTTTCCATGTCTGACACAGATCCATATAATCTTCCCTTAGAATTCCACCAAATATACTGAAAGCATCCAACATTAAGAACACACTTAGATATATATTCCAGAGGGGAGAACAGATAATGAAATGGATGACCTTTGTTAAACATTCAATACATGCCAGTCACTATAACTGTTCTACTCATCAATTTATGCAATCCTATAAGAATGAGATGAATTAGAAATTGCTATTTTTATCCCCATTTTCAATCTCCATGTTTTGTGTGTAAAGAAACTGAGGCACCGAGAAGAGTTATAAGTTGGCCAAAGTCGCTCAGCTACTAAGTAGATGGTAGATCAGGAGTAAGACTCCACAGCCAGCCACGGCTCTTAATCCCTATGTCATGTCAGTTTCTTCTACTTTGAGAATTGGGTTTTCTATGATTAAACTTCAGGTCTGACTTGGATAGTTCCAGTCCTCGCATGTGGAAACTTATGGTTGAGTAACCTTTTTCTCACTTCTTCCCTAACAAATATGCTACACAATGGTAGAGATAGAAAAAAATTGCAATTAAAGCTCCCTCTTGGAAAAAGAAGATAAGAAAGCAGAACATCTCAATCACAAGTATACAGCATACACCAGCAGGAACACCGTGCAGAGAGCAGAGACAACCAATACACCTCAACTCTGAGGTCCCGAGTGGCCAGCCTGGCTTTCCCTGGGTCTGCTGATCAGCAGGAACTCTCCTTTCTGGACTCTGTGGCCAGCATTAAGAGACACAATGGGAAACTTGCCTTCTTGGGGCCTCTCAACTTCTATTAATGAATTCACCAGCCTGTGACTGTCCCAGTGTTGTAAATTGTTCCAGTTTGCTTTTTTGTTGTTGCTGCTATGTTTTTGGCCAAAAAGCATTTTAACCAAAGCAATCTGGGGAGGAAAGGGTTTATTTCAGTTGTCACTTCCAGATCACAATCCATCACTGAGGGAAATCAGGGCAGGAACTCAAGGCAGGAAGCTGGGGAGAATGTGGACGAACACTTCTTTTTGACTCCCTCCATGGATTTCTGAATGTTATCTTCTTATACAACTCAGGCCCATGAGCCTAGGGATGATGCTGCCCACCGTGGGCTAGCCCCCGACTCCCACATCAGTCAGTAATCAAGACCATTCCTGGCCAAAGGCTAAACTAACTTGATCATACAATTCAGTCAAGGTCCTTTCTTCCCAGTAGTTCTAGATTGTATTGAGTTGGCAATAAAACTAACCAAGATACACATCATGTTTTTCTTGAATCCTACTGAGGCGTTAGTTGATAAATGTTGAGTCAAATCCAAAGTTGCTGGCCATTGGATCTATACCATTGTCTGATGTCGTCTTCCCCTTGGCAACAGGACATCTTTACTGTTTCTCAAGTTCACCATGTAATAGGATGAAGAGGTAAGATGAAAGCTTCCTGTTTTCTCTTGTAACCCTGAGAATAGCTTCTGATTTTATAAAAGAAAGTGCATTTGAAAGGTGATGATGGGAAATCTGCTTCCAGGTTCCAAGTTTTTTTCCTTCTATTTTTAAACTTTCTTTAAACCTCACTATGTCAAGTGTAACTTAGTGTAGAGAATTGGACTTGTCCAAGTCATGTGGCTCTTCTCAGTGAACCAGGACTGCTGGCTAATACAAGATGGGCTTTTCTGAGGAAAGCTCTTTGATTTCTATTTAGCTCACTTTGGTCTCACAGCACATCACCAATGGCCATAAGAAACGAACAGTCTTCTCTAGCATTATTGCTTCCTTCTCCAGGACATGGCTTGAGCCTGAAGAGATGGCTTGCAATAGCACTCATCTTAGACCTAAGTGTTTTCGGACTTCTCAGACAGTGAGGAGAGGAATTCTTTGTTCTTTAGAGCCCCTGTGCTTCATCTGGCACTACATTTACAGATGCCATTTACAAAACCCTACTCCCATAAGATAAAGCTATCATTATTCAGGACTTAATTGCAAATGAAGTACATCCACTTTCAAGAAGCTGAAGAGCAAAGGGAATGTATTGGTTTGTCTGATGGAAAATCCAGGCCACTGCTGTTGTCACTTGTTGCTCTTTGTAGACCTAAAATTGTGCCATCTATGCATTCTTGTTCTCAAAGTTCAGCTCTGTATTCCTTTGTATTGGTTTCATTCTCTGATGGAAATCTCCCTCTGGAAGAAAGCGTCGATTTACTCCCATTATTTCCAAAAAAATTCTTATAACTGACATGCATCTGTCTACCTTCAACCATGTGACCAACCTACCATCAGTCACTATGGACACAGAAGATTTAATACAGTGGATGTCCATGTACCCAAACTTAAAGTCAAGAAGTGGAAATCCTCCCCACCTAACACTTAAGGGTGAGAGGTATTTTCCTAAGCAGGGAGAAAAAAAAGAGTATTTTTGTCAGCAGAATGGGTGTTCCATGGACAGATATTACAAGCCCACTTTGGGAAACATGAATATATTGGCTACTGTGTTCCCAGAGTGGAGTATAATGACTGATATATTAGATATGCTCTGTCAATCATTGCTGAATGGACAACCAGAATTCAGAGATTATGTGAATATTTTAATTACTCCTGGAAGAAGCTCAGTTGAAGATGAGTTCTTTAGATTGCCACGAGTTCAAGAGTATATTCTAATTTTATTGAGTTCTGGATTTTCTTAGTGGGAAAAGTAATCATTCTCCTCTAGGGAGCCATCTTCCCAATATCATCACCAGAAGGGCACACTAACAACTTTCATGCATCTCCAACTTAAAAGATAACAGAGAAGTCTTAGATTTATTACATGCTTTGGTATATGATCTGGGTTTGAAATATGGCTTTGTCACTTAATTACCAATAAAACACTGGGAGAGTTAGCCTCTTCAAGCTTTAAATTTTCATGAGCAGTAAAATTAGTCATAACAAGATCACTAACTTCATAGAGGTTTGGTGTAGATTAAATAATAATACAAACTGAATCTCACGTAGCTAGGTCGCGGTATAAAGAGTCCTACTGTTTGAGGGCATGAAGGATAAGAGGAGAGATAATAAATCCAGCCTGTAGACGTCAAAGATTTGATAGAAAGCTTGAGATTTGCACTTGTTCTTAAAAAATCATCAGGAGATTCCAGGTGGAGGAGGGCAAAGGTGAGGACGAGCCTTCTGACAGAAGGAGTAGTTTACTCATAGCGTTGAAAGCCTGGGACAAGCTGGTGGGTTTAGAGAGCAGTAAATACAACCAGATGCCTGGTGTACAGGTGGGATGATAGTGAACGCAGAAAGGTGGGAAGTGATGGCATTCCCGGGAAGATGGAATGTCTGGGACTTGGTCCATTGGAAAAAGAGGGCACCTGGAAATCTCTGCCCAATAGCCATGCATCATCAACCTCCCAGTTGAGTATCAGATGGCCATTATCTCTCCTGTGTACTTGAAGATGGTGTTTTCTATATGGATGAAGGTCTATTTACAGTTCCTTCCAGATGCTCACACTAATATTATTCAGGGTTTGCTTTGAATAGGAGAGGGTTGTGAGTCAGAGATTTAATGCAATAATATTGGTAGAGCATGTTGATCTCTTGGTGGTGATGGGCAGTCGCTCCTTCTCAGTGACTCTGCAGGATCTGGGGACAGGCTGTTTCTACTCGGAGGTACCAGACTGCTGGAGTGCTGGGCAGAATGTAGATGGATAACAGAGAAAGACTTGCTTCTTAAGTAATTCGGCACATTAGTATCACAGCTAGGACAGTCTGTTACAATCAGCAGATAGATATCCCTATTTGACAGTGGGAAATGCCAGCTGCTTAGGCCTGTGTGACCCTTTTCACTAGGCGCTCCCCTGTCCCATGTGCCACACCCCATGTACTCCTGCATGTCTGTGTCAGATGCTGAGCCTCTCTCTCATCAAATAAAAGGCCAAGACTCTGGAGCTTTACTTCTGGGCTTAATTTCTCTCTGTTTCTCTCTTTCTCTCTCTCTCTCTCTCTCTCTCTCTCTCTGTATGTGCATCAGATTCTCTTGAACTGGAGTTACAGGCAGTTGTAGCTTCCATGTGTGTGCTGGGAATTGAACCCCAGTCCTCTGTAAGAGAAGGTAGTGCTCTTAACCACTGAACCACCTCTCTAGCCCTTGAACCTTTCTCTTTAACCCATCTCATGTCCCAGTTCCCAACCTAGTGCACATTGATAGCCATGGTAGAGCAAAAGAGATCTTAAATTCCAAATTCCCAGCCTGCTGCTTTCTGATGATACTGGTTCCCCATGAATACTCCCGTGGTGGACAATCAATCATCGAAGGGAAGAAGAAGATGATGGACAGGTAAGGTAAGGATGGTGGACTATCATCAAATGTGAGGGGATGGACAATCAATCATTGAAGGCGAGGTGAGGATGGTAGACAATCATCGAAGGCAAGATGAGGATGGTGGACAGTCAAGGGGAGGACGGCAGACCATCAGTCATCAAAGACGAAGTGAAGCTGGCTAAATGTCAGCTTACCTCCAGAGAGGCTGCTTGAGGGAACCTCACAAGTTGGCATAAGTAGGAACCAGGTCTGAGGACTGAGAGGCCAACCAGGGGATGTCACATGCTTAGGGTCCTAGGTAGAGACAGCAATCGAAGAGACCAGCTAGAGGGACAAACTTAAGAATAAATAAGGGAACTGGCTGATGAGCCCATCCTTGCATATAGCAAGTCTTTGAGGAAGTTGACAGACATGTGGGAGGTGACATCTGTGAATAAAGCACAAAAAAAATCCTCTAAGAGGAAGAGAAGTGCCACAAGGCTGGTAAGAGACATTGTTGGAGTTTGAAAAGAGTATGGAGAGAGGCAGTTGGAGAGGATTCTGAGCAGGTGGCTTGGGAGTAGGAGGATCCTGGTCCCACTGTGTGGTCCTGAGGTAGAAAGTATGAGAGCCAATCAGCTTTAAGTTGAGCAAATCATAGTCCCACAGGGTACTGGAACAGTGCACCCTAAAGTACAAACAGAACAAGCCACAGAAATTCACATCTTACAGTCACAGTGGCTGGGAAATCCAAGATCAGAATGCCATGGTTTGTGAGTTCTGCAAGACCCTCTTCTGGGTTACAGAGTACAGCGGTCTGCCCTCTTCCTCTAAGGGCACACATTCCATGCCTAAGGGCTCCACCCTCAGGACCTAATTCCTTCACTCAGGGCTCAACTCCAGATAAGATCATAGTTTCACCATATGAGAGAAGGGGGCAACAAACACTATAGATAGATAGAGTGGGCCCAGAGGGGTCATAGGGCGTGATGTGGGGAAGGAGAAAATTAGGAGACCTTTGAGCCTAAGCAACATCTCACTTAACCCTCAACGCCCCAGCAGAGGCCTGTCATCCTTGAAGTGGGTCACAGACAACTTGCATGTGACAGACAGATAACCAGGTCTGTGAGCTGGGTTATTATGGTCAGTGCATTATTTTGCCTGTAAGCCACATACCACTATTTAAAAATTGAAGTAAAATCCTATTAAGTCTATTTGAAAAAAAAAAACCAAAACCAAAAACAAACAAACAAAAAAAACCCGACATGTTGCCTGGAGAAATAGCCATTTCCCCACAACGAGAGAGGTTGGGTTTGATAAACATTTTTTAAATTTCGTCTTTCCAATTATTTCCATACAAATGTATATTCCCTTTCCTTTGTTCCATAAACACTCCTACTTTGATGTCATATACACATACACAATATTATGCCTATACACATTTTTAAAGGCTAAAGGTATGAAAAAACACATTTAAAGATGAAAATTGCTAATTGTGAACCATAACGAACATTTCAACAAGGCCCGAGTTAGGAAGAACCGAGTTCCTCAGGATGTTTATTCACCTCTGGGGCCGGGAAAGCTTTTAGCCCAAGTGGGAAATGCCTGACAGAGGAGCGAAAAAAGTTCACTTCTTTGGGAAAATAAAAAGGATGGTTCTACTTTAAAGGTTAAATTCTGATCTGGGAGCTATAATAGCACTGTCAAATAATTATTATTGTTATTTTTACAAATCTATTTCATTTTAAAACAAGTTGGGAAATTTCTAACTTAGTTTAAATGAGACCTCAGTTCTCCCAGGCCGGATCTGCCACCTGAGGCAGGACTGCCCGCTGGAGGAGCGCTGTGCTGAGTCATTAAGATGGCAGCTCCCACAGAGAGAAATAAAGAAGTCAGCTTCTCGCCGCGGAGTCACTGAACAGTAGGGGGAGGGAGGGAAGGAGGGGAGCTAATTTTTGCAGGCAGATCCGAATGCTTCTTTTCCTAGGCACTCTTAGTCAATATTTATCTAGCTATTCACAGGATGATAACTAATCATTTGTCTCTCTCCTCTCTGCTATCTTTCTCTGCCTTTTTGTGGTGCACGGAACTTGGGCGACAGAACACGACTGTAACTCCTTCATCTTGCAGAGAGGAGGTTAGATGGAAAACCTGTGGCTGAACTGTCTTCAAACAGAGGAGCCCAGGCAACTGACTGAGGGCAATGAGGCTTGGGTTCCCTAGCTTTGAGTGCTGAACGTAGAGTTACGATTCATTAAGTAGGATGGAATTTTCTAGGGTGTTTTTTTTTTTAATTTTTATTTTTTTATAGTATCATTTGGAGAGGACTTGCATAGTGTCGTTTTTTGTTTGTTTATTTGTTTTTGTTTTTCGAGACAGGGTTTCTCTGTATAGCCCTGGCTGTCCTGGAATTCACTCTGTAGACCAGACTGGCCTCAAACTCAGAAATCCGCCTGCCTCTGCCTCCCAAGTGCTGGGATTAAAGGTGTGCACCACCACTGCCCGGCTATTTCTGCAGCCCGAATAGTGTCATTTGGAGAGGCCTTTTACGGTGTTGTTTGAAGGGGGGTTTGCCCTGGGCGGGTTGCGCAGTGGGTTTGTGCATGTGTATGAATGTGTTCACAGAGTCCAGAGGATGATCCAGCTGTCCTGCCCTAATCCCTTGGGTCAGTCTCTTGCTGAACCTAAAGCTAGGCTGCAATCCAGAGATGCTCCTGTCTCTGCTCCAGCAGCACTAGGGTACAGGTGTGAGTGCAGCCACATTGGCCTTTTACATGTGTGCTGGGGATTTGAACTCAAGTCTCCATGCTTGTGAGTAAGTGCCCTGACCCACTAGATATCTCCCCAGTCTTCCCAAGGAGTGTTCATGGTGTGATTTGGAAGGGACCGGCTGACCCAGTCCTAACTTCCTACCACCTCTGGCTCAGGCTATTAAAGTTGAAGAAACCACATTTACTGTTTTGAAGCGGGATGCACAGGAGATGCCATCTTTGTTATGTCTTTGTTAGCCATCTGTATTCCAGTCTTGGCTTGGTCTACACCAGCTCAGATTAACTGTTTCAGTTAGCATACAAAATCATTGGTTTCACTATTCATATGGACGTATACAGATGTATCAGTTTACCTTGTTCTTACTCTCCTCATCCTGTTACTCTCGATTATCTCTGTTCCCATGACTCACTGCTTCCCCTATCCCTGCAGAGAATCTCCCTTCTGTTTTATGCAGTGTGCATATGGTGTGGTGTGGTGTGGTGTGTGTGTGTGTGTGTGTTATAGATAGATAGACAGACTTGGTGTCCGAGAGAAGACATGAAGAGTCATTTTTAGTACTCTGAAGATCTCAACCTGCATTTCACTGTTAAGGAGCACTGGAGGCTTGGCTGGCTTCTACCAGCCTAATCCAAATTCACACATTGTAAGCCGGTGGTAAGAAGCCAGAGGTTACATCCACTGGGAAACACTGGGTAGAAATGGGCTTGGGAACACCTGAGGAGTGAAGAGAAAGACTGGAGAGATGGCTTGGTGGCTGAGAGCACTAGCTGCTCTTCCAGGCAATGTTGGATTGATTCCCAGAACACACATAATTTGTAATTCATACAAACATTTCTAACTCCTGTTCCATGAGATTCAGCTCTCTCTTCTGGTCTCTATGGGTACTACATGCACATTGAGTGCAGACATACATGCAGACAAAACACCTATACACACTAAATTTAAAAAGAAGAGGAGGAGGAGGAAGAAGAGGAAGAGGAAGGAGGAGAAAGAAGGAGGAGGAGGGGGAGGAGGAAAAACGAAGAGGGCAGAGTTGGGTAGAAGTGAAGGGAAAGTTGAAGCATGGTGTAATTCCAGTAAATTCTGGGGCAGCTCTGGTGTGCCCTTGAAAGGCAGGGTGATTCTTTAAAGATTTTCAGAAAGGAAATGGAAATGTTTGACTTTAATGATCTCATACCAGTTAGTGACTGGATAAGGGCTGTCCCGAGTGAGAGACTACTAGGGGAGAGCCATTTTCTTCACTCAGGATATTTCTACAGACAGTCAGCAAACAGCACCCCTGACAGCATGGGAGTGGAGAAGCACCCCAGGTCTGAAGGGGAGCCAGGAGACACATCATAGCTCTGGCCAGGGTTTATGTACGTATCATTTACAGCTGAAGCGTCTCTGGTGCTGAAACATGAGTTCCCATGACATTTGTTTCTGAATCTATCATTTGCATGCCATGCCACATTCACTGACTAGTCTTATAAATCATAAAAAAAAAATGCTGGACAAGAAGGACCATGATCTAATTCAAGTCCCCACCCCCTTTAAAGAACAGACATCAACATCACAATAACAGGAATAGTTCATTCAAAGTTTTGGCAATAGTCACACAGCCAGGACGGAATCCAGGCCTCTGACTTCCAATGCCCCAGTTTGTCCCCTTATTCATATCTGCTGTCTCCATTGCTTCTTACAGTGACCCTAAAAACATGGAGGAAGGGAACAGTCTCTATAAGAAGTGAATGAACAAACCAGGCAGTGGTGACACACGACTTAAACCCCAGTACTCAGGAGACAGAAGCAGGCAAATTGAGTTTGAAGCCAGCCTGGTCTACAGAGCAAGTTCCAGGATGGCCAGGGCTACACAGAGAAACTCAGTCTTAAAAACAAAAACAGGACGAAACAAAACAAAAATGAATGGACAACAGCTCATTCAGCTAGTCAGCAGCAAAACTACAACATGGGTCTTTTGGAGAGCAGAGCTCCTGATCAGCCAACCTCAGCACATCCCCATTTCAGGTTAGCTCAGCCATACTTTTCTGAGTAGCTGGACACTGCTGGACTCTGGTAGTATGACCATTTGGTAGACACTACATCAACTTTCAATGAGCTCACCTCATCTAACTAAAGGAGAAAACAGAAAATAGTAGATCAGCTAATTATTACTTCGTCAATGTTCTGATCAGACTAATTATCTTAGTGCTTCCATTGCTGTGAAGAGACACCATGACTAAAGCAACTCTTTTTTTTTTTGATAAATTCTTTATTTACACAAAGTAACTCTTATAAGGACAACATTTAATTGGGGCTGACTTACAGGTTCAGAGGTTCAGTCCATTATCATCAAAGCAGGAGCATGGCAGCACCCAGGAAGGCACAGTGCAGGAGGAGCTGAGAGTTCTACACCTTTATTCGAAGGCTACTAGGAGAAGACTGGCTTCCAGGAATCTAGGATGAGGGTCTTAAAGCCCACACCCACAGTGACACTCCTCTTCCAACAAGGCCACACCTCTTAGTACTGCCACTCCCTGGGTCAAGCATATTAAAACCACCACAATGAGCCAATGTAGAAGGGTCCCAGCTCAGGCTGAGGGCCTCTTGCCAAAAGGACTGCCATGACTGTGTTATGTCAGAAGCAGCAGAAGCAAACATATTGTATTTTTCCATCATGTCAGACTTTCACTGAAGGACAGTCAATTTACAAGGTACCGTAGTTTCACTGGCAGAAATTTGTGTAATAGAACCCCTTCCCTTGATAGCTCTCAATAAGGTAAATGACAATTCTTTTATTCCAATCTTAATTACTAATATTAACTCTCAGATCACACATTGTGCATCACACTATAAATCTTCCTTTCTGGGTATAGATCTCTGTCTCTATCTAAATCATCTATTTCTATCTATGTGTCTACCTATTTCTCTATATCTATACTGGTAAGTTACAAGGTGTTACAGAGGGGCCTGAGAGGCAGAAGCTGATGAGAATGCAGAGTCTGTGGGAATAAGGTCACAAATGTGGCTGGAAGTCTCCTGGAAGGGCAGCTGCTGCCTTAGAATAAGCTGCAGGGTTACAGATGAGCCGCAGAAGTGAGGAGCTGTGGAGTCTGGAGAGGAGAAGGCCAGGACCATGTGCAAATAAACAAACAGATGGACTGATGGATGGCAGGCCCGGATGAGTAAGTGGGTAGATGAAAGGGCAGCAGTTCTAGGAGGCGGAGTCAACAGTGGAAACTGAGTCACAATGGAGCCCCTGGGACAGTTAGGACTTCTCTATCTGTTGGCCCCTTGATGCACACTCCCATGATTAGATGCTAAGCCATTAGACCATTCCTCCGCAGCTGTGTTACAAGTCCTTTCTGCACCCTTTCATCAGTCTGGTGTGTCTGATAAATTTCCATGCCTGGCTTTGCTGATAAGATTTTTAAACATTTATATGGACCTATAGTCCCAATTTACTCAGATAAATGTAGAGGGTGGCTCCAGTTCTGCTATTAGGAAAAAGTTATCAATTGGTGTCTTAGTGGTTCTGGATACATGGTGCTGTTCACATACATGTTCAATATGGTGCAGAGTTATCCTCCATCCTCAAAATAGAGTCAGGAGCCTCTTGTTAAAAACACTGCCTTTCAGCCGGAAAGTAGTGGCACATGCCAGCACTTGGCAGGCAGAGGCAGGCAGATTTCTGAGTTCGAGGCCAGCCTCGAACAGAAGCTACAGAATGAGAACAGAGGTCTACAGAGTGAGTTCCAGGACAGCCAGGGTTATACAGAGAAACCCTGTCTCAAAAAACAAAATAAAACAAACAAAAAAACACTGTCTTTCATCAATGGGAAGAGAGGTCCGTGGTCCTATGAAGGTTTGATAGATGCCCCAGTGTAGGAATCGAGGGCTGGGAGAGAGGAGTGGGTGGGTGGGCAAAGGAACACCCTCATAGAAGCAGGGGGAGAGAGGATGGGATAGGAGGTTTCTGGGAGAGGGGGAAACTGGGTAAGGGTAAGGGGTTTGAAGTGAAAATAAAATAATAAAAAACAAAAACACACAAAAAAGAAACACTGTCTTTTACCAGGTGATGATGGTGGCTTACCCCTTTAATTCTAGCAGTCAGGAGGCAGAGGCAGTTGGATCTCTGAGTTCAAGGCCAGCCTTGTCTACAGAGCAAGTTCTAGGACAGCCAGGACACTACACAGAAAAACCTTGTTTCCAAAAACCAAACCAAACAAACAAAACTCCCCAAAACAGTGTCTCTCAGGGCAAGGCACAGTCTAAACAACTACTGTTGGACATAATACGGAGTAACTTAGGCTCAGCAGTAATTCTAAAGTCATTATGGTTTGAATGACGTGCAGCCCCAAACCCACAGTCTTCCTGAACACCACCACCTGGTCTTCAAAGCATTCCCAACAGAAGACAATGGCTCCATCATCTATCTATTCAACCTCTAGAGCTTGGCACTTATAAAACCAAACACTTACCTGTAACACAGCAAGTGTTCGCTAAATGATCTCACACCTGAGTATTCTTTACATCTCAAGATTTCTTCACTGGGTGAATAAGGTCCTCTTATCTAGTCTCCCTGCCCCAAGTCTTGCTTCATTCTTTGCATTGCAACCATACCATCCTTAAATAGAACAAGTAAGCCTTGAGCTATGTCTGTTAAAAGTCCTTGAGAGATCTGCCTGGGCTTTGTCTTGATACAAAGTTCTTGACAATCCTGGTTTCACAAATCTTCAAATGAGTTCTCCTATCTGGTGCTGCAAACTACTGCTTTTTCTTAAAAATTTAGCAGGCAGTACCATTGTTTCCAGAAAGCACTCCCGGATACCTCATTCTGATAGCAATGACCCCAGGGCACCTTGACTTTAACTCAAAAGTTTCCTGTGTTTCTCTACTCACTGTTGTAAATGTGTCTTTGTCCCTGAGTCACATACTCTTAGGGAAACAGTGACGTATCCTATTAGAATTCCAGGCACTAGACACCAGGCACAGAACAGAGATACTTTGGGCCTGGGGCTATAGCTCATTTAGTAGGATGTTTACCTAGCATACACAAAGCCCTGGATTCCATCCCCAGCACCTCAAGAACTCAAACTTAAACTGGGTATAATGGCACATACTTGGAATCCCAGCACTAAGGAAGACCAAAAATTCAAGATCATCTTCGGCTACCCAGAGAGTTCCACACCAGCCTAGGATACGAGACACTGGGGAGAAGCACAAGATAGATTTAAGGAGGAGGAACAGTTTGTGCAAAGCCATTGTGCTTGATAGAATTAGGATACAAACACTAAGCAGAAAAGGGTATCATGACACCATAAAGAGGACAGGAAACTTTCTCTGGAAAGGACTAGATAGAAATATTTTAGGCTTTCAAATCAAGAGGTGAAACCAAGGATAGCCACTTTGGCACCTTGATTAATCGTTCAGCACGCAACTGCCACTAGATATCAAAGCCATTCTTCATTGTGGTTTTGGAGGGCCAAATTTGAGTACTGGCCTGTAGTTTGTCAACCTTTGTCACAGAAGATGAACAGACATGGCCCACTGGGAAGGAAGAAGCAGCAGCCTGGTCATGAAGAGCACACATAATGAGGGGAAGGTGCGGATCTAATTCTGTAACTGCTGGTGAGTCACCAGAGTGAAGCAGAGGTAACTGGATCTTATTCGTATCTTATGAAGGCATAACTAGCCGACACAGAGAAGGGATCTTTGATTCATCTGAGCAAGTAAAACACCATCCATGCAGTTACCAGCTTCTACCCCCAACACATAGCATTGCAAGTCCATCCCAAATCCACCTCTTTCCCAAGTGTGGGATTCCTAAAGAGACCCAGAGTTATGGACTCTATGATCTGTCCCGTCTTTGTACAGCAATTGGGGGCCTTTGGATTCCACAGGACTCTCCTAGCAGACAACTTTCCTTATCTTTTCCAAGGACAATGGAAAGGTCATGTGGGAGCAGTGGAGCAGAGGTCATGAGGAACCTTTGCTGTTGACCTGCAGATCCTGTTCTACCTGGGTCTCCTAGTGACCATGGTCATTTATCTGACCTTTATTTCCACATCAGCCCACCTCCCACACATACTTTCAAGACAGGTCTCAAATCATTCTGGAGATAAGCCAAGCCTGCCTGAAAGAGGAAGTAAGCCTGGCCCAGTGTTCCAGCACTCTACAGAGAGCAAAACAAAGAGGAAAAAGGCTGATGAAATTACCCCAGACAAAGAAAGCAGGATGTCTCCTCTTTGAAAGAGTGGCCCAAACTAAGATAGTAGTGTCTGAGACAAAAATAGGTAACTGAGTCAGAAGGCTTTCTGGAATGAATGGGAGAGTCTTGGTAGCTAAATCATAATTAGTAGCTAAATCATAAAAGCAATGACTGTGTTTTCCAAATGTCTGCCTGAATTAAATGGAGGTCTGCTTTTGGGGGCTTCTTTTGACTCAGTGGGGGCCCCTCAAGAATGACTTGCTCTACACTCACCTCTGCATGACCACACCCACCCTTCTATGCACTGAACTTCCCTCTTTGCAGGAAAGCAACCTTGAACCTGACTGACGACTTTGACGGTGCCATAGTTCACTGCCGGCATGCTGGCCATATATTTTTAAGCAACTTTCTAAAGGAGAAAGTGGTTTCTGGAGCTGGTGGAAGATCCAGTCTGTTTATACCTTAGTACAGGGAGAGACAAATTAGTTGTTTTAAGTGTCCAGTGTTCACTGCAATAGCTCTGACTCACTTAAAAGCTCAGCATCCAGCCATAGTCCTAAACCTTCAACCAATACCCTTGGGTTCTGGGGACAAGAAGATATGACAACCTACATGATAAGGAGCTCAACCCATCCACAAACCACAGTGATAATTCCCCCTCCCCCTCATACATGCAAACATGTAAATGAGTAAGATTATCTATGGTGTTGAGGCTGAACCCTGGAGCCCAGCTAGTTTTATGGGAACTGTATTGTCCTCTCTTAGCCATTAACAGCTTCTGAGACATCTTGTAGAACCAGAACTAAGATAAGGATCAACCTGACCACACCTTAATCAGATTGCTTAATTATGCATGCCTTTTATCCCCAGACCCAATTCTTCTTTTACAGCCTAAAACTCAGGTTGATTCTGGGGAAATGGACTTAGTCACTGAGTCTCATCTCAAGTTGGCCATGTTGCTTAAGTCTCTTTGCACCAATAACTATCCCTTTGATTTCTTTTCTTGGGTTTGTGGTACTAGCTATTGAACCTCAGACCTCATGCATGTAACCCAAGTGCTCTATTACTGAGCTGCAGCTTGCAGCCCTTGATCGGTTTTGTTGTTGTTGTTTGTTTGTTTGTTTGTTTTTTATTGGTGCATTGAGACTCATAACCAAAGACAAGTGTGTTGGAAATCTTAGAGCAAGAGCTTTGGCCCTGAAGCTCCCATAACAGAACTATCTACAGTTGTCCTGGAATCATCTGCCCTATTCCTGTTAGTGGCTGTAGTGGCTATTCCTGGTTGTCAACTTGACTATATCTGGAACTAACTAATCAAGAATTGGAAGGCTCACCTACGATCCTAATCTGGAGGCTCAGAGATACAAGTTTCTGACCTAGATCTTGGCATGGAGATCTTGAAACAGTGGCTATGAATTCCAGAAGATTAAGACAAGGAGATCTCCAAGTTCAAGGTTATCTGGGTTTAATGGCACTGTGGCACCCACCTTTAATCTGGGCCACACCCTCTGCTGGAGACCTACATAAGGACATTGGAAGAAGACTCTCTCACTCTTCCATCCACAGCTGCCTTGTGGGAGTGAACAACTGCTAGAACCTTGGATTTCCATCCGCAGCTGCCTCATGGGACTGAGCAACTGCTAGATCCTTGGACTTCCATCCACAGCTGCTGCTAATCATTGTTGGGGAGTTGGACTACAGACTGTAAGTCATTGACAAATTCGCTAACTATATAGAGACTACTCACACGTTCTGTGACTCTAGAGAACCCTGACTAATACAGTGGCCAACTGTGTCAAATAAAATATTCCATCAGGTAGCTATACCTGCAAGGGTCTACTAGACCAGACCCTCATATTTTAACTTCCAATGTCAAGTTTGTCATAGGTGTTTTGAATGGGGAATTATGCTTATGAATATGAATAGAGTGAACCGCATACAATATTGTAAGTATAGCAAGTTGTCATCTACAATTGGTGACTATGCTGACCTGAAGAGAACTCTATTATAGAAAGAAACCTATCTTTCATCTTTTACAAGAACTCAATGGCTGTCATGTTCAGTGTTCAGAAATAAAGGGTTCTGGAGTAGACAGATATATTATAGGACATCTGTAAAGGAGAATTTCTGGATAAAGAGTGACATATTTTGAGGTCTTCTGATTAAGATGAGGTACAGTGTAAAAGGTAGACCCAAGCACTAACAATCACCCTAGTTTCTCCAACACTGCTGCCTCAGTTATGGAGACAGAGAAAAGCAGTGCTATGAGCCCATAGGACTCTTCCTTGCCAGGATCACACTAAGTCCCTAGTTCCTACATATTCCAGTCTTACTAGGCTCCATTTACAGTTTGCAATTAAAAAACCCCAGATTTATTATTTTCAGTTTATGTGTATGAGTGTTTGCCTGCATGTGTACCTCATGAAAGCCTGGTGCTTGTGGAAGGCAGAAGAGGGCATCAGATCCCTTGGAATGAGTTACAGATGGTTGTGCATTACCATGTGCATGATGGGAACTGAACCCAGCTCCTCTGGAAGAATAGCCAGTGCTTTTAGTCATTGAGCAATCTCTCTAGCCCAAATCTTGAAATTTTTCAGTTTTGTAAAAATGATATAGTTGGTAGAAGCCACACTTTGGGTTTTGATGGTTTCCTGGGCTAAGACTATATGACACATCCTGACTTTATGCTGGGCTGGGTCAATTGAGCATCTGTTCCATCAGACACGTGGTCAGGCAGTGAACCAAACAACCCTTCCTCTACAATGTTCTGTGTTGTTGAACTATGATGTTGTTTTGGAGAGTGTGTGAATTCAATTTTTTACCTAGAATCTTGCATTTATTAATTAAAAAAATTCTCTCTCTCTCTCTCTCTCTCTCTCTCTCTCACACACACACACACTGTATTTTGTTAATTTTTATCCTCATTATCTCTTGTCACCATTCACTCTTTCTGAACCCCTTCTTTTTCCACAATAGCCCCCTTCAACTTTCATGTCTCTGTTCTGAGTGTTGGTGGGGTTGCTTGCATAATCACAGGGCCTGCTTACTGAAGCATGGACAAGTTCCTAGTGACTGCACGGATGGTAACTAATCACCTTACCCGCTGTGCTTATCATCAGATGATAGGATAAGGGTGCTTTCAGCAGGTCATTTTTCCAGGGCCATTCTCCCAGATGACAACAAGTTCTGAAAGTAGTTCACAGAGAAGACCATAGACGATCAGGAAAGCCAAAATCCCATAAACCGCTGTGAGTGGATCTTGGACACCGACCCTCAGGTTCCCTAGATGTGACAGCTGTCCAGTGTGTCAGTCCTTCTTGTAGAACAGCCCCCCTGCTTCTGCTTGACAGATTCACCGATGGTGGGATGTTCTCCTGAGGCAGTTCCTTCTGGTCAGATCTCATGACAATAGACTATTTCATTTAACCATCATGACTTCCTGGGCCACTTGCTTCCTGCATATGAGGGTCCAAGTATCTTTCCTGTGTGTGCCCCACACCCACTCTGCACAGGACCACTTCCCCTCAAGGTGCTCCTGGGATCACAGTGTAAGTGAGAATCATAAATGCAAACTCTCCTGGATGGAGGCCCTGATAGCAGACTCACGGTCTGGCCAGGACAAAGTGGCCCATTTTGAGAGAAGTTTAAGTTAGCTTTGCAACACTGCCTTCCCTTAAGTGAGTGCCATCCCTATGGACCCAGAATTTGTGGACCTCATGAGACAGAAATCTAGCCACTTCCTTCGGTGGACCTTCCAGCTATCCCTCTCTCTAAACACATCAAACTGTAAGAGCACCACACGGCCCCTCTGTATGGGAAAGAAGCTAAACGTCCGCACTGGACACATTCACTCTAGTGTGGTAGAGGGAGTGAAGTCCCATCAACATAACAGGTAGAGGAGTTTTGTTTAACATTGGCAAGTAAGTGTTGGTCAAGGGGTGAGACTCTGCACAGGCGATATCCAAGCATCTTACACTTATGGAGTTATCTAAGCCTCCCAAGAATAAGCCTAAGCTATGTGCTGGTTTTGTTCTTAGTTTGTATATGAGAAGAGTAAGGCACAGAGGGTTGGCCTCATGGGTAGAGGTATATGCCTAGCATATACCAACTGGGTGGAGTGCCAGTTGTCTATATTCCCAGTAGAGGCAGAAATATCAGGAGTACAAAGAAGTCCTTGGCATCAGAGGAAGTTCAAGTCTAGCCTGTTTACCACTCCCAGTACCCCCCAAAAGTAAGGTGTACAGGATTTTGTGGCAGGTAGTAAATGGGTGGTTGAACTGCTGACTCCTGAGCCTCTGATTTCTAACCTTTATGTGGCTCCCAGGACTGTATTTCATCTTCTGTCACTCAGTCCTCATTAGTACAACTGGCACCATTTTATAAAGAAGATCCCAATCACAGAATTAGTAGCCCACGAGGACAATTCAGCTACCTCTCCCCAGGACTCAGACTTGACCCTTGCTGCATATGAAGTAGATTCATTTTCCACAACTTTTTAAACCTATGAAAATGAGAAAAGGGGGGGGGGGTGACAATGTTATTTGGAAGAGAAGGCAAAGTAGATATTTGGGGAGCAGTTAAATTAATGAAATATTTCTTTTTCACACGTTATTGATCTGAAGTTACATCCTGGGTTTCTTGATTTGCTTTGTTCATTTAAACACATGAAAATCTGGCAGACTGAAACAAACTGGGAACCATTAACACATTAAAAATAAATCACTTAGGGAATTTTACGCAAACAGTTAAAAAAGCCGCAACACCATTTCTTCTCTTTGGTTAGAGAGCTTTGCAGCAGGCCCATGCATGTGTTGGCCATTTGGAAGGAAGTATTTTGGCTCAACTCGGCAGCTTCCCTGGCCCAGTCACAAAGGGAGGCACACTCCACAGAGCCCCTGCCATCCGTCAATGGGCTGCGCTTTTAGCCTCAGCTTTTAGAGCCACCCCATGGGGAAGGGCAATTGTTCCTCCTGATCCCAAGGGAAGACATCAGTTTGGCAGTGACAGTCCCCTGAATCATACACATAATTGTTCAGGGGGAAGTATTATAGGACCAATATAAAGAAATCTGTGCTGTATTATTTTGCAGGTTCCAACTGGTTGAATGTAAAATAAAACAAAACAAACAACAAAAAAAGAAATTACATACTTGATGCAAAATTAGAGCATTTAACATTTCTATTTCTTTCAGACATTTTAATCTATCTCTCCACCAGGACAGCTAATGGTTGTCTAAAAGCCTTTGCCACTTTTCTACATCATTTTCAGATGCCTATTTTCTTCAGTTAGTCCCTTCCCACAAACCCGTGTTCATTTTGTTCTTAGGATTTATTGCCAAGGATACAGTTCTTTGAGTAATTTAGGAATTATCCAAAGAATTATTAGAGGATTTAAATTGTCATATAGTGGTATTAATTTACCAAGAGATTCATGAAGACTTTTTTTGTTTCGTTTTCATGAATGTCTATCGGTGAGAAAATTTTGAGGAAAAAAATGATTGAAGTCACAATATTTAAAATAACTAATAGTAAGAAAGATGGAAAAACATACTACACTGTTATGAAAAACGTCCACTCATATACATAAAACATATATTGCATTCATATCAGACAAAGCCCCGGACAATGTTGTGCCATTATTTCTGCTCCCTAATACATTCCATTTTTCCACTGCCGTGCACATATACGTGATGTGTAAGCTGATCTAAAGAAGGTATAGCATACTCTTTGTTGAATGCTTTTCTATTTACAGTTCTGTCCAAATACTAATTACACTGTCCTTTCATCTGAGGCTTAATAATAACAACTATTTGGGTTTCAAAAGTCATATTTAGTATCAGAAAAGCAGTCTTTTAAGCATTTCCTTGTGTTAGCTACTGCTGGATGGGCCAGATGGCCTTAATTTAACAGCCAACCGTGACGCGGAGGAGCACGCAGAGGCTCAGCCAACAACTCTGTTGACTCTCCTCTCTCGTGCACATTCGCACGCTTTTGTCTACAGTGTCTCTTGGGCAGCATCTGCTTTGCTCGTAAATCATCCTCACAATGATCAGAGAGTGGGAATTGTTTACAATGGAACATTTCTATAATTTGTAGAGAAATGCTGTGAATGAGTTCGAAAGGCATGTTCAAGTACTTTGGAAGGTTCTGGTTCTGGCTTCTGGCTTACTGAGGTGAATGAAGCAGGGATTCCAGGGTAGCCGCTAGGAGAGGCTGAACTAAGAGAAAGGAGGAGAGTCACCTTCCTATTGGTGCATAGGACAGACAGGGACACCTCGCGGCTGAGTGAAAGGACAGAGACTGAGAATGAAGTCTGAACTTGGCGTTCAAGTTGAGATGAAAAGACGAGGCAATCCTTTTGTCCTGTGTTCCTTACACTGTCTTCAGTGAGGACCACATGGTTCACAAATGTTGTTGTAATCGGATCATCCTCTCGGGCTGGTGGGGTGGTCAGAGAAGGGGGCAAGGAATGACTGATGTGCTGGCTGAATTCTCATGGAACTAAGCCAGGCATCACAGTAACTCCAGTCAATGGGTTTGGAATATTGTAAGTGTTTCAGCACGTTTAGAAAGTGCTGCACTTCTACACTGACACCCCCCACACCACCACCATCACCACCCATTGCTTCCTGGGTAGCTCAGGATGAGGATGTGTTATGGAGCACAAGTAGAAAATGCAAACAAACCAAACAGTAGTAAGACACTAGCTTTTCCCAATGGATGAGCTGCATTAGCATTCAACACTGACTGCAGACAAGTCAGTTCACCCCTCTGAAAGTCATGTCCCATGTGGGCCATAGAAGATTTTACACAGACCAGCAGGGAGCAGTCCATGGCCAGAAAAATACACACAAAGGATCTTCCTTGTGTGGTCACTTATGACTGTTCATAGCATCTTTGACCTAATTTAAACATCAAGTCAGAAAACTGCTTCTTTGCTGCAATTTCTCCAATATGCACATAAAACAATGTTGTTAAATTAACATTTAAAATGTGTTCATTGTCACAGGTAATTATTAGATTACATATTTCCCCATGGGAATCACTCTATTTTTCTTCTCATTTTGACTGACGGAAAATTTGCATGCTTTTTTTTTTTTTGGTTAGTGGACTCTAGTACAAAATAGAAACTTATTACTAAGGATATGACCTTTAAGTCCTTTGGAGCCCCGGTTCGTCTTAATTAACTTACAGCAATTCTGTACATTAGCTAGAAATCAGGGGCTGATGACAAAGCACCTTGAAAGAATCGTCCCGACAGTTTACTCACTGTAACAAGCCACTCCCTGCCCCTTACTGATGACTAGTGAAGATACTAAGAGCAAAAGAAGACGGCTAGCTAGGGTTTCTCTTTTGGTTTCAGTTCCATGTTTTTGTTGTTGTTATGGTTATCATTGAGGTGGGGTCTCAAGTCGCCCAGGCTGGCCTCACATTTGCTGTGGGGCTGAGGGTGAACTCATACCCCAGATCCTTCTCTTTCTGTTTCTATCTCCAAGTCTGGGTTACAGGGAGCACTGCTACACCCTACTCCTGTTCCACTTCTCAGGGCTCTGCTTGCTTGACGAGCTTTCCCCACATGAGGATTCCAAATCTCATGTGAACAAAGCAAATCTCCAAAGAGTCAAACAGTGATGTTGCTACCCTAGAAAAGAGAACGGTCTCCCTGAGGCCAGGCCCATTGCTCTCATTGCCTCTGTTTTTCTGCTTACAATTCATACTAAGTCCAGCCACTGTGATCTTTACCCAAAGCCTGACTATGAGATTCATCCTGTGTATATACCTTCAAGGTCTACCCAATACCTGAGATGTTTCCCCTGTATCAACCATATCATGTTAATTATATTGCAGTTATATACCATATGTATTAATATGCTAGAGTTGCCGAAACAAAATGTCACAGAAGAGATGACTTCCACAACAGAAATTTATTTCTTCCTGGTTCTAGAGACTGAAAGTTCAAGATTTCAGGTTTGGTTGCTTCTCAGGCCTCTGTCCTTAGCTTGCAGATAGCTGCCTTCTTCCTGGTCCTGCTATTGGGTTCTGTCATAGGCCTGAGGCTTTAGTATGTACACCTCCCCCACCCCCTACCCCACTCACCGCCTCCTGCCCTTATAGAATGATGCCATTGGCTCTGCTAGCCTTGATACACATCCCCCACTTGTACTTGATTCACATTCCCCTCATGACTGAATGGCCCTCTCTGTCCCTTTGTGTTCCTAGTGATCCATGAAAGAGCTCTCCTTTCTCACAGAGCCTCCCTGAGTTATAATCACACATATTCTTCAGGTATTTTCTACCTCTTTGGTGACATAGACTTGCTTAATACATGTAGTTGTGGATATCTCATTACCTTTCCAAAACTATAAGCTTCCCAAAGCATAGAACAGAGTCTCATTCATCAACTTTCAAGCCCACTATTGCATAGGGCTCCATTCTAGTGAAGGAGCAGTCGGACCACTCCTCTGAAGGATGTCCGCACTAAACTGAAACAGGAGTTGCTGCTGCTTTATTGACATATAGATAGCATTTAATTCTACCTCCTGTAACTCAAGATAGAGTGACTGTAAGCCACAGTGGAAGTATTCCTCAGTGTACACACAAATGCGTACACATGCACACATACATCTTCATGACGACACTGTGTAGTCAGAAGGCCTACCTCTTAGCTAAACAGATACTTTTCCATACTAGGAAGCAATAGAAGGGAATCTCTCCCCTTGTTGGCACCAATGTTAATTTCTTGGGCTAATATAACAAATTACCACAATCTAGGTGACCTGAAACAACAGAAATTTATCCATTCATATTTTAGGAGCTCAGTTCAGAGGGTAATATCCTCCCTCAAAATCAGGCAGTCTAACCTATAACCATTATGACATGATGCTCTCATTGTTATCTATAAAGTTCATGCATAAGAACCTTGAGTTATAAAGCAAAATCTCATATTGTTTTAGGTGAACTTATGATTTTGTATTGGGCTGCCTTCATAGCCATTCTTGGCTACATGTCTTATCTCTTGGTGGCTTCTGGTGGTTTCTAGAAATCTTGAGAGTTTGTTGACTTATGTTAGTCTTAATTGTCAAGATGACACAATCTAGAATTATCTGGGAAGTAGATCATTGAGAGATTTTTCTAGATTAGATTCTTTTCTAGGAATGTCTATTGGGGATTATCTTGATCCCATTAGTTGAGGTGGGGAAACCCACCCAACTTGGGTAGCAACATTCCTTAGGCAGGGGATCCTGAACTATATAAGAGTAGACAAGTGAGTCCAATCATGTAATCATTGCTCTCTTTGTTTTTAATTATTGAAGCAAGGTGACAGCTCTTTCAAACTCTTGATATTGTGATTTATGTACTGTGATAGACTATAACTTAGAACTGTGAACTGAAATAAACTCCTGTTTTTCTAAGATTGCTTCTGTCAAGGTATTTTATCACAACAACTGGAAATGAAACTAAAACAAGATGGGTCATCTCAATTCCATCTGCACATGGTGTCATTTCTACCTGTCTCCATTTTCTGCATCTCCTCTGTAAGGACACCGGTTATATTGGATTGTAAGGCTGCCCTAATCTAGTTTGCTTTCATTTTTTTCTTGGTCATGACTGCAAACATACTACTCTTAAGTAAGGTCACATTCACGAGTGCTGGAACATAGTGTTTCAACACAACTTCTTAGAGATGAAGCTCACAAGTCGTCTTGTCCAGTCGATGAGTGCCTTACCTGATGACCCCCTCCACTCTCTAGCAGAGAGACAACAGAAACCTCAAAGTCCTTAGAAAAGAACTGACAGTCCCTTACGACAACTAATTTACCATAAAATGTATTATATGTAACTACAGTAAAAATATATTTAACATAAAACTTAGCAGCTCAATTACTTCCAGGTTCAGGCTCACTGGCACTAAACACATTCGTACAGCTCGGTAACTGCCACAAACCACCTTCATTTCCCTTTTTTCTTTCGTAAACAGAAGTCAAAACATTGATTGGTCCTAATGATGGAGCCTTCAGAATAGATTGGTGTCATAAGCTGCTGGTGCAATTAAAGAGACTTTTACATTGTTTGTCCCAGAATGTGACTCAAATCCCTCATTTGACTGATGAAAGTATTGCCTAAGCAAAGTGACTTGACTGGGGTCCCTTGGGGATGTTTGTGACAAACACTCATGGGAAGCATTATTGGCCCCATTTGAAAGTACATGTCAATGAGTGTAGTGCTACAAATATTTGTTCAAAGTGCTTATTGCTTGTCTATGCCAGTCACTGCTCTATGTATATACCTTATCTGCATCTTTCAAGTCGATCATAAATATAGGTATTTAATACCAGGAAACATCTCTGGGAGCACATTCTTCTATTGTTGTTTTGAGACTGGGTCTAATGTAGTCCAAGATGATTTAGACATCATTATGTAGCTGAAGATGACCTTGGATTTATTATCCTACTGCTTCTGCTTCCAAGTGCTGATTGCAAGCATTCGCCACTACGCCTAGTTTAGGTAGTGCTTGGGCTGGACCCAAAGCTTTATGTGTTCTAGACAAAGGGCTCTACTTACTGAACTACATCCTCAGCACTTATTTCAAGTTTTATTTAAAAAAAAAATACTAACCTAATTATTTGGGGGAGTGGAGTGGGGGTGGGGTGGCAGCATGTGCATGGGTATATGTGAGGTCAGAGGAAAACTTGTAAGAGTTGATCCACTCCTTTCACAGTTATGTCATTAGGTCTGGCAGCAAACACACGTTCCTTCTGAGGCATCTCTGCAGCCCTCTTATTTCACATTCTGAATTCCCAACACAAACTTTATCTTTCAGTCTTAAGATCACATATCCAATTTCTAACTAGATGCTTCCTCTGAGGTGCTGTACTGGCATAATCCTTAAACATGCCCAGAAGTTAGCTATCTTCCACTCTTAACTATTCTCTTCATCCTATGCCCTCCCTCTTCCACGTCTTTCTTCTCCTCCCTCTTCCTGTTTCCTGCCCTTTCCCTCTCCCTTTCTCCACTAACATCCATCCACTTTTGCTTGCTGGTTTGTTTTTACCTCTGCATCAGTGAGACTTGGCAGGGGAACAATACAAATCAGCTACAGGAAGGGCTCTCAGTGCTTTCAGAGCCAGATCACATGATATTTGGGGCTGTATAAGAACTCATTAAAGATTTAGAATAGTCTCTAATGACCATGATCTTCAGGCCCTATGAGAATCTCATGGAAGAGTACTGCCTAAAAATTTGGGACAGATTCCCAAAAATATTATATTCATGTTAGGGAGTCTACTCTATGGTGTTAGGTGAGTGAGCAGACAGGGGAGTGGATTGGGGGCAGGGGTTGGACCACCCTGTAAGGAGCTGACCAAATAGGAAAACAGGGAGACAAGAGTTGCTGCCACAAGCACCTGGAGTTTGGTTCACACACATGATAAACTGGTACTAGAGTTCCAAAGCCACGGTGAATATTTTAGCACCTAGTGCTGCCTAGCACAGGAGTGTTATCTATAGGTAGAGAAGTGTTTACATTTTCCTCAAGGACTAGTATGCTTCTCTTCAGTGAAAAGACAATACAAATACAAAAATACAATACACACGAGAATAGGGATCATGAACATCTTAAGGTTACTATTTCTATGATGAAATACCATGACCAAAAGCAACTTGGGGAGGAAAGGGATTTTTTGACTTATATTTCCATATCACTGTTCATCACTAATGAAAGTCAGGACAGGAACTCAAGCAGGGCAGAAACCTGGAGGCAGGAACTGGTACAGAGACCATGGAGGGGTGTTGCTTACTAGCTTGCTCTTAAGGCTTGCTAGGCCTGCTTTTTAATAGAACCCAGGACCACCAGCCCAGGGATCGCACCACCTGTAATGGACTAGGCACTTCCCAACAATCACTAATTAAGAAATTACTCACAGGCTTACCTATAGCCAGTTCTTATAGGGATATTTTCTCAGTTGTGGTTCCCTTCTCTCACATGACTCCAGCTTGTGTCAACTTCACAAAAAATTAGCGGGCCCGGTATGTATTTTGTTTCTTCCTCAGTCCCTCCTTCCTGGCATAGGTAGGCACCCAGAATTATTTGCTGGATATAAGAATGGAAAAATAAAGGAAGGAAGTAATGAGGGAAGAAGGAAAAGAGGGGGAAGGAGTGAAGAAATTATATGAAAAAATTATATTATATTATTACATTATATGTAGCTGGACTGAACAGACTTCTGGGATCCTTTAGTAATGTCTGTCACAAATGTATCTAGGAATTATTAGCAATGTCTGTCATGAATATAGACCTGTATAGGAGTGTCATAAGCATAGCACTGCACTGTTAAAGGTCTAGTAACCACTTCTCAGGTTTGGTGGCAGCGGAGGGAAGTGGTAACCAGATCCACGGCGTTTATCACGTTTATTACATTTATTAAGCACTCCCACCAGGGCTGATTTCAAGCAACCAAAAAGTTTCAAACAGTTCTCAAATCCCTGGACACTTAATAGCCAGCCTTCCTGGCTTGATAAGAGCCAATCCCAGCACAGCCCTGTATCTGTCAATGACACGTGTCTACCATTGCTCCTGAGATTGTCCTATGCTTACCTTTTTCTTAGAAGGGAATTGAAATCCAGAGATAAGGAAAACTCAATGAAGATCATACGATAATTACCCCAGCACTTGAGAGGCAGAAGGATGGGTGAGGGTTCTGGACTAACCTGGACAACATACCAAGACCATGTTTCAACAACAACAAATGACAGATAGATGGATTATCCAGCAAGGCTTGCACAGGCCAGTTCCTTGTTCAGAGGCCTTTTGTTGTGGTGGTAAAGACTCTTCAGATGCTGGCAAAAAGAATCTACCAAGAGATACCAATACCCAATATATTCCTGCTAGACATGGTCATTAAAAACTACACACTTTGAGGAATGAAGGCCTCGGGTTACAGTTCAAGTAGGCTTGCAGATACTTGCTTACTTGGAGTCTGTTACTGAGACTTCCAATCCTGCCTCTCACTTGAAGTCACTCTGCTGTTCATAGCCAGCTTTTCTCCTCTGAACTTCAATTTTGTCCTCAGGCTACATGGGCCCAAATGAGAAAGCCAAGGACTGATTCACTATATATGTGTAGTCTGTATTTTCACCTCCAGGATTACAATTCAGGGACATTGTGACATTTAGTCTTGTTATTCAAAGCAGAATTGAATTCAGAATTTAAAAGAACACTTAGAAACACACACACACACACACACACACACACACACACTCCTTGTATCCATGCTCCTTCTGAGCCAGGCCTCCTTATGTTCTAATACCAAACATGTTACATGTTATATTCACTCCCCAGGGCTGTTCATACAGCTTGTAGGATCTTTGGGGACAGGAAGTTGTAATCGCTCATCTAATTATATGAGCAAACAAATGACCATTTAACTAATTTTTCTTATAGGACGCTTTGGATGGTTCATATTGCACAAAACCACACAATCCAGAAGAAAGCAATTAAGGTTAGCTTTGGAGCACCATTCTAATTTCAGTGGAAGGGGGCTAAGAGAAACTTTACAGCTGCCAATAGTTCTTCAATAGCATCCAATTAGTTGGATGTGCTCATTCTTTTCTTCAATGTTGTTGACGGAGGAGGCCAAATCCAGCCTCCTCTGCTCTTGTATGGTCTGGAAGTCAGAGAGGCTTTATATTTTTATTTTATTTTAAATTAAGTGTGTATGTATATATTTATGTTGGTACGTGCATGGGCAGGTGTAGGGGGCCATGGACCAGAAAAGGGCATGGGATTCTCTCATGGGAGCTGGAGTTAAAGGCAGTTGTAAGCCACCCAATCTGGGCGCTGGGAACCAAATTCAGGTTGTCTGAAAGAGAAGTATGTGCTCTTAACTCAGACGTGTCTTTCCAGAGCCTGCTTTTACTTTTGTTGTTGTTGTTTGGTGTTTTGTTTGTTTTTTGTTGTTTCTTTAATTTGGGGGTGACAGGCTCTTACTAAGTAAGTAGCTTTGACTGGCTGAAACTTGCTATGTAGACCAGGCTGTACACAGACTCAATGGTTTACCTGTCTCCACTTCCCACATGCTGGGACTAAAGTTGTATGACAACATACCCAGTCATTTTTACATTAAAAAATATATTTATTTTTAGGTGTGGAGTGTTTTCCCTGTATATACTGAATATAGTATGTGTACCACATGCATGTTTAGTGGCTGCAGAAACCAGAAGAGGAGATCGGATCTCCAGGGTCTGACTTTATAGACAGTTGTGAGCTGCCGTGCGGATGCTGGAAATCAAACCTGGAAGAGCAGCAAGTGGTCTTAGAAGCCGACCCATCTCTCCAGCCCCCACTTTTATATTTTTTAAAGGATTGAAAAACTTTGGAAGAAGCCAGTTGGTAGTGGTACATGTTTTTAACCCTAATACTCAGGAGGCAGAAGCAAGCAGATCTCTTGAGTTTGAGGTCAATCTTGTCTACAGAACAAGTTCCAGGACAGTCAGGGCTACACAGAGAAACCTTGTCTTGAAAACAAACAAACAAACGAAAACTCTCAGAAGAATTATGACACATGTGAATTATATAAAACTCAGATTTCAGTGTTTGTGAACAATAAAGTTTTATTAGATGCCAGCTACGCTTATTCACTTATGTCTGTGGCTATTTTGGTGTTACAATGGTAAAGCTGAATAAACATGGCAAATGCCCTATGACCTGTAGTGGTTAAGATAGAGATTATTTGACTTAAATGTAGACATCTGGCAAATACTTGTCATTGGCTATTAGCTAGGGACTAGTTTGAGTATATTCTAGTAAAAATAAGGATTTCTTATGTTTATAGTCATAACTACCTACTTATAAAAACTCCTGGGGCACGTGTGTGTGTGTGCATGTGTGTGTGTGTGACAGGGACACATACATACATGTGCACATTTGTGTGAAGCTGAGAGGACAGCCACTAGTGTCTTTCCCAGAAGACATCCACTTTTCTTTGAGATGGGATCTCTTACTGTCTTGAGACGCACTGGGTAATCTACACTGGCTAGTTATTGAGACTCAGAGGTCTACCAGGCTCCACCTCCCTAGCGCTGGTATCACAAGTGCACATCACATCATCCAGCATTTTGTTGCTGTTTTACATTGAATCTGGGCATCAGACTCAGGCCCTCGTCCTTGACAAGGCTGGCACCTTACCCACGGATCCATCTCCTCAGCTCTCCAGACCCCAAGAAATCTCAGGCTTGTAGACCTGCTGTACCAGTGACCACCACATCTGTCTTGTTTTCCCTCTTTCAGCTTCACTGTTTCCCAAGGTGTAACCCAGGCATGCGACACTAGAATTCGGAGATGCTTCTCCTGCTTACCTACTTTACAAAGTTTTTCTTAGTACCCATTGCATTCCAGGTTCTATGCTCACTCTGGGGTTTATGGATCACATTTAAAATTTTGGACAATGGTCTTTGATTTTCACTGAAATAAATAACTTCTCAGAAAAGGAAATGAAAAATCATCCTTGTTCTTGAAAATATTATTATTCAATAATATAATATATTAGCACATATAACATATTATATATAATATGTAATATATAACACATAATATATAATATGTAGTATGTAGTATATAATAGAGAACATATATACAATATATGATATCCATGTCTACTAGACTCTGTTCCCTACAATCGGGGATATCTTAATTTACCTCTATTTTCAGGGTTTATGTTCTAAGTATGGCTCCAACATAAACCATAGGGGCAGTCACACCCTTGAGCTCCTCAGATGATGCCTGCTTCTCCCATAGTCCCTACTAAAGGATCCTCCTAAGGTGACCACATTTTATGGAATGATCCCTTCTTTCTTTGATCTTATTTGATCCAACAGCAGTCAATGAATGATAGCACTTTAGGTGCCAAGATCACTACTAAAATAGAACTGAACTTTGCTATGGGACTCTCAAAAATGAAAGCCAGGAGATACAGACAGATTCATCCAACCCAAAGTCAAGGCTAAACATTCCAAAGAAAAGAAGTACCTTGGGCTTCAAATTAGCCAAAGGCACGAGAAGAACAAATAATCCTGTGAATACAGGATCAGGAAGACCCACAGGAGTCTGATACTTGCTAGAATTATCCCTGGAAATGACAGCAGCAGAGGTCCCAGTGTTGTCATTCAAACCACAGAAGGGAACTCTGTGGTTTTCTTTTATGCAACTGTAAGGAACAGCAGTCTTCCTGCGATCATGTTCCATTCACTATGACCTTGCACACAGTTTTCACCATGGAGACAAACCTTGATTTTCTGAACTTCTGGTCTTGCCAAGTATTTCATATCACTGGACTTCCATTTCTGGAAGAAGCTCAAGGTAAGTTGTAAATGCTTTGCAATCCTGGGGGCCTTACAAATGATCTCAAAAATAGTTGGCGGGAGTGGCAATCAGGGTAGCTCTATGGTTGAATATTTACCTTGCAGGCTCAACATCCTTGGTTCAAACCCCAACAATGCAAGAAAACAAATTTACCAGTCAATGGCTGTCTGAAAGGCTTAATGATGACCGTCAGTTGTCTGTAATTCCTTACACTGGACTTTCTAGGGAATGTTGGTTTTTTGTTTTGTTCCATTTTTCTAATTAAGCTTGTAATTGTGAGTTGAAATTTTGGGCAGCAGGCCTAAAAAGCTTCTGGGTTAGCTATGAACCTCTAACCATGAACCATCTACAATGTATAACAAGATCACCAAGAGCCTTCCATGCCAGGCCAGGGGGCAGATTCTAGGCTGTCAGCAGAAGCACTGCCAAGAAGGTAACAGGGATTTGCTAGAAAATGCAGTTCTTATTCTAGCAACTTCTTTATTAATAAGCACTGTGCAGAGGCCCCTTCTGTGGTTTGAATGCCAATGCTGGGACCCCTGTTACTGTCATTTCCAGGGATAACAGGCATTGCTGATACAATTCTAGCAAACATCAGCCTCACAGAGTTCATGGCTTTTGAGGCTAAGTATTATTTATTTCCCCGGTCACTCTCTGTCCTTATTGGAGGCTGGTGGCAGAGCAGTGCCAACATTTCCCACTTTCGTCAGCTTTAACACCTGTGCCAGCAATGTGTCAAACAAGAGGTGAGTCAGCTTCGAGGGGGCCAATGGGTCTCAGGGAAGTCAGAGTCTGTCACTGGAGAACCCTAAATATGACTTGTAAGCCATTGGTTAGTTCACATGATCCTCTCAGAGCCCCTGAAGAGATGGGTAATTGATTTTATTTCTTCTCTTGCTTCTACTGAAGGCTATTTGTGACCTCTCTCTGAAATGCTCTATAAAGAATTATGATCAGGCTCAATAGAGAGGAGTGCCGTTTTCAACTAGTAATGTCTGAGAAGGGTGAAAAAGGAACAGTAGCAACACAGTGGGGGTCACAGGCTGGGCACAGAAACAGTTTCCTCCAGAAAAATAACCAGTCATTGCCCTGTGATGAACCGGATGCACCTAACTAAGGGTGATTCTCTTGAATCTTTCCACAATAGTTTGTTACTTTCGTTAAGTTTTTCAAGCCAGGGGAGAAGTATGAGAAAGAAATGGCCGAGCCTCTGGTCGGTTAACCTATAGTAATGCCTTGACCGTACAAGAGAGTTTTTTTCCATTGACAGCGCTGAGCTTTGTCCTTTACTGGTCATGACACCTTTGTACAACTTAACCTAGATGTCTTCTTTTTCTTCTTTTTTTTTCCCATTAGGAAAAAGGATGTTGTCTACCAAATAGCATTTTTCCTTACCATTAAAGCCATCTTCCTGGGGTAGAGACTAAATAGGGAAGATGTTAAACTGTTTAAGCTCTGGAGCTAAAGTGAAGCAGAGCCCTTCATGGGCTATGAATTCTGAGAAACTTGCAGGATTTACCATGAAAGATCACAAGGGAGGCATGTGCAAGCATAAATCCCTATGCACACACAGGACCTTTCCTGTCATCAGCTTAGACATGGAACCATCATCCCTTTAAATGTCAAAGCAAGTGGATACCAAAGATGGGGATAACTTTGCTCATAGGAAGTGGCATCTGCTGGGAGGCAGGATCTGTGTGGCATTGGGTTTGGTTTACAAGAAAGCTATTTAGGGCACGCAGGATCAGGGATCAAGACCAGTTTCTGATGCTTCCGCAGTTCAAGGCAAGCCTGGACTTGGGATATTCTGTCTCAAATGATCACCAGCACTCCTAACAACAGGTAGGTCTCTATTCCTTTTCAGGAAGAAAGACCCCAAAGCAGATGGATGTAGATTCTGACGTCACTGAGCTGCAATGTCACTCTGGAACCGTCTGCCTGAAGACCGCTTTCTATGTGAGAAATTAATGATGCTCAAATCAGTTCTGGCCATGTGTCTTATTGCCTAGAGCCAACACCAATTCTGACTGATGTTTATTTAGATAAAATCATATCGACCTTAGAGGGTGTTTCAGTATTATTCCTTCTAGGAAAGCATACAACCCTTGTCGCATGAAAATATGGCTACTGCTTTCTGTTCATGAATGCTGTGGATTTGGAAAGAGCACTGTAGCATTGTCTTGTGCTCCTGTAATGTCCACACCTAAAAAGTAGATGACAAAAGTCATGGGTACATCCATTATCAAGATCTAGAACACTTAAAAGCCTTATTCTGGTAGATTTGGTGTCAGCTCATGCCTTATCTAGGACACCTGTGTAGAAATTCTCTATGCGGTCTCTTGAACTTCCTCACAGCATGGTGGCTAAGCCCTAAGCATGTACACCTGAAGAAAGCCATAGGGAAGCCATACTGTCTTCTGTAACCTACTCTTGAAAATGGCCAAGCTAACTTCTGCTATATTCGTAAGCCCATCCATGCTCAAGGGAGGACCATGGACTCCCCAATATAAGCAGTGCCAGATGAGAAATGGAGGTTGAATGGGAGGTATTTTGCAGCCAGCTTTGGAACCAGTATCTTCACACATGCTCACATTGAGGAAGAAATAAGAGCATTACGTGGTGCCCCACCCATCCATACCATCTAATTCTTCTTCCTCTTACCTGTGTCATTGTCCAGGCACATACCTGGGCACCTCCTCAATATCACACTTGTTTTCTGGTGGACTTATTTCCCTGACACTCTCATTTTAAACACAGTAGTAAAGCCTTACAAGAACCATTTGTCAGGAACTAAATCATTAACTGGCTCTTACTAAATCTGAGGTAAATCAAAATTCTCAGCTATCTTGCCAGGACAGGCTTTCTTTAACTAGGGAGGAGAATATTTTTTTTGAATTGGTAAAATGATAAATGTTTTTTGAATCCAAATTTTCTTCTTTTTTTTATTTTAATTATGCATTTGTTTTATGTGTATGGGTATTTTGTCTCCACATCAGGAGAGCATTGAATCCCATGGAGTTACAGTTATAGATGGTTGTGAGTTGCCTCATAGGTGCTGGCAATTGAACTCAGGACCTCTGAAAGAGCAGCCTTAATGTAGATCTTAACTACTGAGTCCCAAATCCAAAACTTTCCATTAGATATTTTCTCTTCAGCCAGGAGCTGTACCGAAGATCTCATTTTCTTGGCCAATATCTTAATGACTGTGGCCTGAGGAAGATTATTTTAAGAAAACATTTAGTACCAGGAACCACCTAGTACACAATTTATAACTCAACCCTAGGTCTTGGACCCTTGCAAATGAGAACAATCTTCCTGTATCTTTATGTAAGTAAAGATAAAATCTTGGAGAGGATCTGCTAGCTAGCTTTCTGTCATTGTAATGAAATGCCTAGAGTCATCGATATTTAAAGAGAGATGATGTGTTTTGGCTCACAGGGTTGGAGTCTCCAGTCCACAGTTCTCTGGTCCTGTTCCTTCAGGGCCTCTGCTGAGGATGCCAGATGAGCGTGAATGTGGGTGGGGGTATGGTGGAGCCAAACAGTTTTCTCATGGCTGACCAAGAAAAGAGAGAAAGTGGGTAGGAGCCCAAAACCTCCTTCAAAGGCACACCCTGTGATCTAAGCCACCCTTCCAAGTTCCCCCTCCCTCGATTTATTTATTTAATGTATAAGAATATACTGTAGCTGTCTTTAGACACACCAGAAGAGGGCACCAGATGCCATTACAGATAGTTGTGAGTCACTATGTGATTGCTGGAAATTGAACTCAGGACCTCTTAACTGCTGAGGCATCTCTCTAGCCCCCAAACTCTTCCTCTTAACAGCACTTCCCTGGGGGATCCACCGCCATAATGGGCACTGAGGACCCATTGAAGATCCAAACTATGGTAGGATCACTCCCAAACTCACACTCCATAGAGTTGTCTGATTATTTAGTCATTGCCAGAGAATTAGTAATCAACACACTTTTGGTGGAATGGTTCCGATATTAGTTCATTAAGCTGAATGGCCCAACCATGTGGATTTTATTAATCCTTGCCAATACACATGGATTTATTTTAGACATAAACAGTATCCTAGAGCTTGAAAATGCTTTCAACTTCATATGTCTATTCAGCACACATAATGAATCAGGCATGAGGGTATAAGAGAACAACCCCTCATCTTTGGAGAGCAGGGGTCTAGTGGAGAGAGAAAAATCCATGTCAGTCACAGCACCTTTGTTCCCTGTCTGCCTCTCTCACTCTGGGGGTGCATAGAGAGAGAGATTCTAAGGTGTGCTTCTCAAGCTGTGTGCTGAAAAGGTTGGGAAATGTTTTAAGCTCTATGGGAAACCCTAGAAATAAGGGATGAACAAAGAGAGAGGAGACTTCCAAGTTAATTTTCCTACATGCTAGTGGGATAGTCATTCATATATATATATATATATGTATATATATATATATATATATATATTGGTGGCTATTCCTGGTTGTCAACTTAACTATATCCGGAATGAACTACAATCAAAAATTGGAAGGCTCACCTGTGATCCTAATCTGGAGGCTCAGAGATACAAGTTTCTGACCTGGATCTTGGCATGGAGATCTTGAAGCATAGTGGCTATGAATTCCAGAAGATTAAGACAAGGAGATCTCTGAGTTCAAGGTCATCTAGGATTAAAGACTCTGCGGCACATGCCTTTAATCTGGGCCACACCCTCTGCTGGAGACCTACAGACTTTAATCTGGGCCACATCCTCTGCTGGAGACCTACAGCTTTTAATCTGGGCCACACCCTCTGCTGGAGACCTACATAAGGACATTAGAAGACTCTCCCACTCTTCCTTGCCTGCTTGCCTCGTGGGAGTGAACAACTGCTAGATCCTTGGACTTCCATCCACAGCTGCTGCTGACCATTGTTGGGGAGTTGGACTACAAACTGTAAGTCATCTACAAACTCTATAACTATATAGAGACTATCCATATATTCTGTGACTCTAGAGAACCCTGACTAATATATATATATATACACATACACACACACATATATTTCTACATTTTGATACAAGATATCCAACAACAACAACAACAAAAATACTACTATCACTGCTTTAAAAAAAATGCCTAGTGTGGGAACATCTGCATTTAGAAAGATGGAGTAAACTAATGACCCCAAATTCTTCCTAATAGTAACAACTAAAAACTGTAGAATTTATATATAAAGCAAATACAAGAACATTCTAAAAGAAGCAAAAATAGCCCAGTTAGGAACTTCAAGATCCTGAGGAATGACACGTGATATGTTCCTGGAGTTTTCTTTTGCTTTATGTATCCTGGACTTGGGGCTGAAGGAACTATCAACCCAGACACACACTGAAGCAACAGTCAAAGCCAGACATCTGGCCAAAGAACCAGGAGAGGGCAAGCCTACAGGAACTTGAAGACAATAAGCTCTGTGCTCCAAGCAACGCCACAGAGAAAGGCTGTGCACCTCCAAGCCATTCACTAGAAAAGACACAGCATTCCACTCCAAGTATTATAGCTTTTAAATTGAGTTCAAATAAATGTTCAAGTACCTTAATAAAAGACAACAAAAAAATTATAGAAAAACAAAAATTTTTTTAAAAAAAACTAAATATTTTTTATTTAAACATTTTTTTATATTTTGATAACATTCTTCCCCAGCTCCCAACCCAACTCTTCCTAGATTCTCTGCACATCAACTCTCTTACTCTCACTGTCTTGCTCTCTCTCTCTCTCTCTCTCTCTCTCTCTATATATATATATATATATATATATATATATATATATATATTAAAAAATCAAAACGCATTAAAAAAACCTAGTAAGACAAACAAAACAAAGCAAAAGCTATACAAAAAACATAAAGTCTGTTTTGTATTGGCCATTGGCTAACTACTCTTGGGTATGGGAGTTGCTCTGGGTATGTTGACATATCCAGAGATACTCCATTGGAGAAAACTGATTTTTTTTCCTGCCGCAGTTGGTATCAATTGCAAGTAGCTTACTGGTTACTGGTCGGATTTTGTATCCACTTTCTATTCTCAGTGTGGAGAGTGTGCCTGTTTGACCTGTGCAGGTCTTGCGTGTGCTGTCTCGGTCTCTGTGAGTTCACCTGGGTATTACTTCTCTTTAGGGAACTAAAATCAGAAAATAAAATCTGCTCACATTGTGAACATATCAATAGCTACATTGACTGCAAATGATCTAAGTTTTAGCAATTAAAATGCAAAAATGGTTAGACTTGATTAAATAACACAACCCAATTATATGCTACCTCAAAGAAACTCATCTCAATTATATCAGGCAAGTGAGAGTCAAAGGAATCAGATATTAATCCAAAGAAAGCAGGAGCTGGTGTTTTAATATTAGAGTTGAGTTTGGGACAAAGGAAAGTGGAGATAGAATGGGACACTATTTAGTGGTAAAACCATCAAGTTGCCAAGAAGACCATAGCCCTAAATTCATGAATAAAAACAAAAGAAAAAGAAATAAAGACTAGAGAGGAGAGGTGGGGAGAGGAAAAGAGAGAGCACAGACTTGAAAACATGTGACTTAAAACAGGCAAGACTGAGAGGAATAGACACATCAAGGCACAGTTATATTTAAATCTTCAAAGACCTTATTTCAATAGCAATAGAGCAATTAGACAGAAAAACTGGTAAGGTTAAAGAACAGTAACCAAACCAAGTAAGAAACTCCAAACCAACCTCCCACCCTCACAATCAACACACGCACAGACACACATACACACACAGCCACACAGCTACACACTCAGTCACCCACTAAGTCACAGTCACACAGACACGCACACACACTCACACATTGAAGTCATAGTCTTAAGCTTTCCCCGGAAGGAATTTTTCTTGTCCAGATAGTTTGCTGAAAAATTCTAACAACTGTATGAAGAAAAATGGTATCAGTCTTACATGACCGTCAAGAAAACAGGAAGGGATCCTCCTCCAATCAGGGCACAAAGTACTGACTGTCCTGATACCCAAACCAGACATAAGAGAGAACAATAGCTCCTCCGAATACAGCTGACAAAGTTCTCAACAAAATATTGGCAAACAGAATTCATCAATGTATGAAAAGCACTATGTGCAATGCGCAAGTAGATTTATTCCAGGAAATATAAGGCTTGCTCAGTATTTGCTCATTCAATCCAGTGGCCCACTTGAAACAGTTAAAGAAAAGTCATGAAACGGGAAAAGAGTTTTACAAAATCCAACTCTTGACTCATGACTAAACAGATAAAATGTGAGTAGTGTGACTGGAAAGGTTGACGAGTGAGGATGTGTTCCTGCTTCTGTGCTCATGGAGCTGTGGGCATGGCTAGGGGGAGTTGAGGAAGCCCCACTGGTCCACTGGTCTTCACCTAGCTTTCCCCGGGTGGGTGACCTGGGAATTGGTGTTGGTAAAGAGCAATTAGGAAGGACTTTCGATTACCAGGTTTCTTAAGAACAGTATGGACTGTGAGAAATCCTCCAGGATTTGCCTTGGTGGAATCTGAGGATCCTAGAGATGCAGAAGATGCAGTTTGAGGACTGGATGGCAAGCTGACCTGTGGTTCTCCAGTAAGGATTAACTATCAACAAGCCTGCCTCAGAGATCTCGTATTGATAAGCACTGCCTGACGCCCCTTGGATCCTAATGATAGATGTCATGAGTGTGGTGAAAAGGGACATTATGCTTATGCCTGTCCAAGAAGCAGGGAAGGACGAATCACATTCCTCATCCACGGGAAGGAGGAACACAGCAGGAACAAGGGGTCAACATCACCATCTCCTGGACAATCAAAGTCTGAGTCTCTTTTGTCTCTTTATAAATCAAGGTCAGCTTTCACAAAGTCTGGTTCAAGATCCAAGACTATTTCATGTCCAAGAAGCAACCAACCAAAATTCAGATCTCTGTCGCTCAAAAGGAGTCATTCCGAATCAGGAAAACCACGCAGAAGTGAAGCCCTGGAGGAATGGACTCAAGTTCTCAAGCTCACCCTTTTGGAAAGAGTAGCTTTGTTTATATTAATATAAGGGACTTGTTTTGTCTGTAAAATGTAACCCAGAACGGATCTTCAACCATCTAGTCAAACTGGATCTGAATGATTAGTCTGTAAAATTCAGAGCAGTAAAATATTGCTTTTGTTGAATGTATTAGCATCTTATGGTCTGAAGATGTGGGCTTTATCTGAAACATTTATATAAAATGTTTCTAACTAGAAAAAAGGGTAAAATGTGATAGATGCACATAATGGAATATTAGTCAGCCATAAAAAATGCAATTATCTAATATAGAGGAAACTGATAATTGGAACAGAAGATCATCACAGTACGTGACTTCAGACAGACTCAGAGAGACAAGTATTGCAAGCTGTCAATCATATATGCAATCTAGATTTTAAAAGTATGAAAGATGTGAAAGTATAAGGGGGCTATTTTGGAGAGGGGGAGAAATAATGTAAGTATATGGTGTATATATGTTTAAAAATGTCAGAATGAAGCCAACTTTTTTATATGCATAATAAAGATTAATTTAAAAAAAACTGATAGACTTCTGGTCTCCAGCATGATGAGAAAGTAAAAACATGCTATTGAGAAAGAATCCTAAAACAAAAATTAAAAAAATAACAACAAGAAACAGCACTTAGCAAACTAGGTATGAAAGGGATTTCTTCGAATTGGTAAATAGTCTACACAAAGCAGTTAACAGTGTACTAACTGCTGATGGATGAGCATTTCATCCATAACTAGAAGCTAGCCATGGGTTTCCCTCTTATTTGATACAGTCCAATAAGGAAGGATGAAACAAGTTAAGAAATGGAAATAATGGACACTGGAGAGATGGTTCAGCGGCTAAGAGCACTGGCTGCTCTTCCAGAGGATCTGGGTTCAATTCCCAGCACCCACATGGCAGCTCACAACAGTCTGTAACTCAAGTTCCAGGCGATCTGACACCCTCACACAGACATACATGTCGACAAAACACCAATGCACATAAGATAAAAATACATCATTTTTTAAAAAAAAGAAATGGAAATGAAACTTAGAGCAGCTGGAAGAGTAAAACTGTCCATATTTGTAGATAACACAGTAGTTCATGTAGAAAACTCAATAAGCCTGCCCCTCCTTAATCTCAGAGCTGATGCATGTAAAAATCACCAGCATTTATTTATTTATCTTGAAGATATTTATTTATTTATTTATTTATTTATATTTTGTTAGTGTTTTCCTGTGTGTGCTTATGTGCATCACATGTATGCCTGGTGCCTGAGGCAGTCAGAAGATGGTATTAAGTCCCTTAGACCTGGAGTTGCAGGCAGTTGTGAGACACCATGTGCTTGCTGGGAGAGTGGACCCCAGGTCCTCTGAAAGAGCAGTGAGTGCTCTTAACCACTGAGCCATTGCTCCAGCCCTCTTCGCAAAATTGTTGGTGTGTGTGTGTGTGTGTGTGTGTGTGTGTGTGTGTGTGTTAAGACAGGATCTCACTAGCCCTGGATGGCTTGGAATTCAGCTGTGTATACCAGGATGGCTTTGAACTCAGAGACCCACCTGCTTCTGCCTACTGAGTGTTGGGATTAAAGATGAGTTCTACCTTACTCATCTTAAAGAAGTGGAAGAGACATTCAGATTACTCTTTTATTTGCTATTTTTATTATGTTAATTTTTTTTGCATGTGGAGGCCAGAGTTGGTTTTCTCTCCTTCTACCAGCTGGGCCTGGGATTGATCTCTAGAGATCAGGCTTGGGGGCAATCACCTTTTCCCACTGAGCCATCCTACCAGTCCTTCACCTGCATTTCTAGACATTAATTATGAGCACATAAACATTAAACTTCAAGATGCAGAATCTTAAAAGGTGCACAAAACTACTTAGGTAAATCTAACAGAACATATGCTGGACATGTGTCTGAAAATGCACATTAGTGACAAATACTAAAAAGGATACAAATAAATGGGTCACGCCTTGGAGGGCTCAGCATAGTTAAAAAGTTCATTAACCAGATCAGTATACTGTCTTAACATAATCTTTACCAAAACTTCAGTAAGTAAAGTTCTTTTGTAGAGATAGAAAACTCTCCAATATCTATCTATCTATCTATCTATCTATCTATCTATCTATCTATCTATCTATCTATCTATCTATCTATCTATCTATCTATCTCTTTATCTATCTATCTATCTATCTATCTATCTATCTATCTATCTATCTATCTATCTATCTCTTTCTCTATCTCTTTATCTATCTATCTATCTATCTATCTATCTATCTATCTATCTATCTATCTATCTATCTATCTATCTATCGAGATATATTAAAAGCTCAAAAGAACTAGAAGAGCTAAGAAGTCTCTAAGATAGTCACGTGGAAGGAATCTATCACTGTCTAATCAAAACTCACCAGACGACTGTGGCAGTCAAGACGGTGGTGGTTAAGGGCAAGGATGGGCACCAGGGCCACCAACACAGAGCAAAGAACCTCAGCAGAGAGTTGTACACAAACATGTATGCCCAACTGAATTTAGGTAAAAAGGCAAGGCAAGTTTTGTTCTTGTTTTTGTTTTCCTGAGCCGGCCTCTCACTTATGTAGTACTGACTTGCCTGTAACTTGCTGTGTAAGCTGGCTTTAAACAGAGATCCACCTACCTCTGTCTCTGTTAGGATTAAAAGTGTGCCCCACCATGTCCAGCTAGGTTTTTTAATAAATATTGCTCAAGCCATTGGATAGCCAGGAACCAAAAATAAAACAAAACTTAAGGTTCATACATAATACCGCAATTAAAACAAAATTGATCATAAGTTTAAAAGTAAAATGTAAAACCACAAAGCCTTCAGGGGGAAAAAAATGAGAGAAAAATCTTTGGCGTCTAGGGTTAAGTAGCAGTCTGGGATGTGAAGCTCATAGTGCACTCTGTGGAAGGAATGGTGGATGAGCTGAACTTTAGAGAGCTGAGAACCTTCCACTTTGTGAAAGATCCTGAGGACAGACAACTAAGACACATCGAAAGAAAGAAAAAAGTTTCCTGACAAAGAGCTACCTAGAATATTCAAAACTCAACAGTTAAAAAAAAAAAAGATCCAATTATAAAATTGGCAAGAAACATGGAAAGACATTTCAGCACAGTGGGTTCACAGATGGAAAATGTGCACATGGCGGGTGCTCAACATCATTAGCTGTTAGAGAAATACAAATTAAAGCTGCCGCTAGGAGCCACACACACCTATCAGGACAGCCACAGTGAAAAGCAGACAAGACCAAATGGTCGCAAGGAGCCGGGAAGTACATACTGTCGGTGGAAATGCTCGCTGGCAAACCACTCTCAATGACTTTGGCACTTAAAAAAAAAAGGAAACATAAAATACCATATGACCCAGAAACTGTACTCCTAGGCACTTAGCCCAGAGAAATGAAGACGTGTACTGATACAGAGATCTCTCTGTGCATGTCCTGATTAGTTTGGTTTTTTTGTCAACATGACACAGAACTAGAGTCATTTGAGAGAAGAGGAAACTTCAACTGAGACAAATGTCCCCACCAGATTGGCCTATGAGCAAACCTGTGGGGATAATTTCTTTATGGTTGAGGTGGGAGGGCCCAGCTCACTGTGGGTGGTGGTGCCACCCGTGGGCAGGCCCTGGGTTGTATGAGAAAGCAGGCTGAGCAAATCACAAGGAGAGAGCAAGGCAATAAGCAGAACTCTTCCATGGTCTCTGCTTCAGCTCCTGCCTTGACGCTTCCCTGACTTCCCTTCGTGATGGACTATTAGTGGGACAGGTAAACATGGAAGCTGAAACAAACCTTTCTCTACCCAAGTCACTTTTGGCTGTGGTGTTTTATGACAGCAATAGAAATCCTAGAGAAAACAGTACAGTCATAATAACCAAAGATTAGAAACAACTTTCACGTACTTGAATGGACGGATGGTTAAGAAACTGTGGTACACTCATATCTTGGGATATAGCTGAGACATGAGCAGGTCTATTGGCACTGGCTGCAACGTGATGAGTCTACAGAGAATTATCTTGCACGAAAAGAACCAACTTGAAAAGTTACCCATTGTTTGATTCTATTTATATAAGTCTTGAAATGGCAAAATTATAGAAATGGAGAACAGGTGTATGGGTGGCTGTTAGGGATGAGGGGAGGAAGGAAAGTGTGTGTGTGTGTGTGTGTGTGTGTGTGTGTGCATGTGCGTGCCAGGTGCCTGCATGAATCCACCACAGAGCATGCAGAATCCTTGTGGAAATGCCCTGTTTTGCCTAGATGACTCAATATCCTAAGAGTATGGTGTTGGTGTGCTAGTGTTTTCACTATTTTACCATTGAAATGAAAGGCTCTTTCTGCACAATTTCTTGCAACTAGATGTTATTTCTACAACTACATAATAATTAAAGTTTTATTTAAAAAAGAAAAAAAACCCTGAAGACCCAGTCCAGCCCTTTCACACCTATAATTCGGAGCTTCTGATCTTGGGCTTCCATTGCCCTTTAACCTCTCTTCAAACTGCTGGATGGGCAGCTTTTCAAGAATGTTGCCTCAGTGAACAATTCTAGGGGTAGGAAAACCTGAATCTAAGCACCTATCCCAGGTCCTCACCGTGGCTCACCCCACACTTCAGCTGCTGTGGAAGGAGATAAAAGGAAAGAGTGCCAAGGGACAATGCAGATGTATCTTGTAAGAGATTATCTGCAAAATACAGCGATGGTCAGGAGAGGGGGCTGAGAAGGCTCTTGATTCCAGAGTATTACAAGGGCAGGAAGAAAGAGGGAGATGAGCAACCCAGTTCACAGGTTCAGAGAAAGGACTCAAGCAGCAGAAGCAAGATTGTTCAAGGACATTCAAGTTTCACCTCAGTGTGTTGGGTTTTATCTCTTTATTTTGAGACAGGGTCTTCTCAGGTAGCCCTGGCTGCTCTTGAACTTGAGAAGATCCTCCTGCCTCATCCTCCCGAATCCTGGGATTGCAGGTATGCACCACCATGCCTGGGGACATTTCAGTTTTATTTTTGTAAGAAGAAAGCCAGCATGGACCCAGGATATCAGAGACTACTTAGACAGGAATGCAGGCAGTCAGAGCAGAGGCAGAAATCCTACTTACTGAGGTGTGACGAGCCTTTGGGGAACTGAATTAAAGAGTACAAAAAGCTCAGATGAACTATGGGACTTGTGTGTGTGTGTGTGTGTGTGTGTGGGTGGGTGGGTGTGTGTATGAAAGAGCATCCATGTATATATGAGTGTCTGTGTGTATGTAAGAGTGTGTATAAGAGTATGTGTATGAGTGTGTATATGTGTGAGAGTGTGTTAGTATGTGTGTATGAGAGTGTATGTGAGTGTGTGTGTATGAGAGAGCATCTGTGTCTATGTGAGTAACTGTGTGTGAGTGTGTAAGAGGATGTGTATAAGAATTTGTGTGTATAAAAGACTATATGTGCTGGGCAGTGGTGGTGCACACCTTTAATCCCAGCACTTGGGAGGCAGAGGCAGGCAATTTCTGAGTTCAAGGCCAACCTGGTCTACAGAGTGAGTTCCAGGATAGCCAGGGCTATACAGAGAAACCCTGTCTCGAAAAACCAAAAAAAAAAAAAAAAAAAAAGTCTATATGTGTGTGAGAGTAAGTGTTAATATGTGTGTATAAGGGTGTATGTGTGTGTGTGTGTGTGTGTAAATAGCTCGATCAGGAAGATCACCATAAGCCTAAGGACCTGAGTTTGATCTTTAGCAAAAAGACCAAGCATGATAGTATACACTTGTAACCCCAGTGCTGGGGAGACAGAGACAGATCTCTGGGGTTTGTTAGCCAGTCAGCTTAGCCTAATTAGCTAGCCCTGGGTCCAAGTGTCTCAGAAAAAATAAAATGTCTCAGAAAAAATAAAATGCATGGCACTTGAGGAGGAAGGACACCTGAGATTGTCCTCTGACCTCCTTATCAATGTGTACACACACACACACACACACACACACACACACACAGAGAGAGAGAAAGAGAGAGAGAGAGAGAGAGAGAGAGAGAGAGAGAGACACGAGGGGGTCATGGTATCCTGTCATTGTCAGAAACTGTGATCTTCCTGAAGATGGATCTGCACTGTCTGAGGCAGTGCCTAAGAGTCTAAAAGCACAGTGGAAACATCATCTATTAACAGTGGCTTGCAAATTGACTTGCATCCAAAAAACAGGTGGCAGCTTTCGAGACCGGAAAACAGTCAGAAACTAGAGAGTACTTGCCTTGTGGGTGAGCATTATGGACTCTTTTAGTCTATCCTATATAAATAGCCCATAATGGGAGCATAATTTTGAAAATGGAGACATTTATGGATGGCATAATTGGAACAGAAAGGGTGGTGACCCAGGCATAAGGAGCACTCTTGGAGTGAGGTGGGGCATGTATGGGAATTTTTTTTTCCCCTGTGAAGTGGATCTCTGCTTTCCTGAGTTGATACCAAAAATATTTTGTTCTGAGGGCAAAATATCACTTTGTGCTTCATGGCAATGTGTCTAAGCATGAGCCTGCTTAAGCTGTTCATGGAGCGTGGGGGAAGCAAAGGAAAAAAGCACAACTACTAATCCTGAGGAAAAAGGGGGTAGACTTTCAATTGAGAGCCCAGTAGGTGAAGGTTTCCAGGATGGCCTTGGGCCCCCCAAGGACAGCAGCAAGCATCTCATCCACCTTCCCCAGGGAGGATGGTTCCCAAGGCTTAGAACAGGATTTAGTGTGAATCTTAGGATAATCAGAATAAGTAGTCAGTGGAAAGGAGACACCAAGAGGAGGAAGGCCAAGATAAAGGCAGCAAATGCAATCCTGGCCCTAAATTTGGCTATAGTGTTACAAGCTGTCCAAACACAGTTGGCAGGACCTGTTGTCTGAGGACAAAGAGAGGGGTCCAGCCAAAGGGCATCTGGAGAAATCTACAAGGTCAGGGAGTAAACCACTTTATCAAGGTCGTACATAGCACAGGCTGGGACCACCCATTTGGGCTCATGTATGTGGGACAAAAACATCCAGAAAGATTGTGGGGCTTGTCACCAAGACAGGCACACAGGCCTCTGCCACCAGCAGCAGCCTGCCGTTTGCTGTCACCCTATTGGCCTCAGTTTCCCTCTCTGGGGCAGGACTTCTAGTGACGTCCATGGTGATCATCAAAGGAGAGGGAATTCATTATATTCTGCTGAGGGAGTTCCTGTGAGACAAACTGGTTCAGGATAGGAATAACCACCATCCTTTCAGAACAGAAACATGAGAAACAGTGCCCTTCCCTCTGACTCAGTCTTTGGGTGTTTGCTACCAGCACAATAGCACGATGACAGCCACAGTCCTTCATTGTAGGTTCTCCAAATATATTTGATAAACATATGAGGGCAGAAATACACAATTAAAGGAGGAATTCTCTCTCTCTCTCTCTCTCTCTCTCTCTCTCTCTCTCTCTCTCTCTCTCTCTCTGTGTGTGTGTGTGTGTTTGTGTGTGTGTAATGTGATATAGTTACTACTGATGGATTTCACATTTGACTCGGAATGTCCTGGCAGTCACGGTAGAATGGTAAATGTGTTGAATTACTTATTTCTCACTGTCTGGAAGAACAGACCCCATTCCCTAACAAATTCCAGAGCAAACAGATGATGAGCCCTGTACCAGCTTCTGAGGTAATTCTGCAGCAAATATAGCAATAGTTTTATGGTGACTAGTTTATGGGGCTGGGGACAGAGCTCAGTGGTAAAGAGCATGTGTAGCCTATTTAAGACTTTTCCAGTGCCTATTCTCTACAAGGAACCAGCATGAGATATTTGAGCACAATTCGAAATCTTTTACCAATAGGAAGACAGAGTGATGGGGTCTCCTTGCTTTTTAGTGATCCAGCAGAGAGCTCAGAGCACGCTGTAGAAACACTCCAGCACATAACCACCATCACGTGGCATCCAATCCTGACTGCCAACCAGAAGCAAGTGGAAAGAGACTTGTAAACTAGAGTTAGAGAGGGTCCTGAAATTGCACAGTCTTTCAAGTTACTCCCAGCACTGGTGTGCAGACTGGAGAGCCAGGGGAACCCAGTCTGAAGGTGTGGACCTGGAATCCCAGCGCTCAGAAGGGTAAGATAGAAGGATTTCAAATCAAGGCCAGCCTGGGCTTTGTAACAAGATCCAGTCTCCAAACCAACAACAACAGGGTGTGGGGAGGCTGGTTGGGTGTGCTGGTCAGGCCTTTAATACCAATTTTTGGCAAGTGGAAACTGGAGAATCAAAAATTCATCATATTTAGCTATAGAGGGTATTTAAAGTCAGTCTCATCTATATGAGACATTATCAAAAAAAAAAAGAACCACACAAAAAACCCCCAAAAACTAAACAAAAGCCCCCAATCCCCAAAGGCTGAGAATGTGGCTCACTGGGTCTGATCCCCAGAACAGAAAAACAAAGTACTCCATGGCCACCCTTACATGCATTACCAGTTAGCAAATGAGTTAGCATAGCTAGAGATCAGATCCTCCTCCAAGGACCACAAAACATTGATTCTTGGTTGCTAACCTTTTCAAGAATACAAACAAAACCCTCAGTTCCTTAGAAAATGCCCACCTTCATCTGATGGTCCTGGTACCCTCTCTTTTCATGGTTTCCCAAGCATGAGATAAGATGTTTGGACAGCTCTGCCCTTAGGAATTTTGGTGCTGGAAAACTTACATTCTTTCATGTCTCAACCAATCCCATCATTCCGCTCCCTCTTTGGGATCCCCTATCTCCATGGGCTTCCCCTCCCTGCTCTTCCCCTCCCCACCACAGGTACACCTGTCCTTCTTCCAAGTTCCCACTCATCTTGTGACTTCTACTTAAAAATCATATCACGTAGGAAGCCTTCCTTTCCTGGACACATATTTCTACAAGGTTCTCTTGTGGTCAGTTCCTTTTTCCTCCTCCTCTTCCTGTTCACTAGAGCCACTGAAAGGTCTGTGAGGGAGGGCAGACACTAGTTGGTCTCTTTCCCTCTGTCTCTGGTACTCAGAATATAGAGCCTGGCTCACTGTAAATGTCTAATCAATATTTATCAAATGGTTGAAAGATTCTTTGGCTTGCCATACAACACGAATGAGAAACTTGAGGACCAGAAAACTTTCACCTGAGGTTCAAATGAGGGCCTTTCAAGAGAACCAGCCCCAGAAATGAAATAACAGGAATGCATTGACTCTTCATGAAGTCTCTGGCACCGAGCTAAGCGCTATTCATCCGTTATCTGGGTCAGCCCTCATCAGATGACTATGAGGTCATTTCAAAAGCAACATGCCACCTTGGAGTTCTTGTTTTCCCACACCCTCCCACAGTCTGCCAACAAAATACACACAAAATACATCCCATCTCTGTCCTCTTCTCTAAGCCTCTGGAATTGATTGCCCAGGTAACTGCAGACAACCACATGGTGATCTAACTAACACCTTCTCCCACTGGCCTGTGTGTTAGCTGCTTTTCTTATACCTGGGGAAAATACTAAACAAAAGCAACTTAAGAAAAAAAAAAGACTGATTTGGGCTCATAGTCTAAAAGGATATGGTCCATCACAGTAGAAGAGTCACAGAGGTGATGACTCTTTGGTGACATGAGTGGTCACAGCTATGGCAGCAAGAGCATGTGGCCAATAGCTCACATCTCAGCAAACCAGACACAGGGTCAGGCTCTAAGCCTCAAAGTCTCCACCCAGAAACCCACTTCTTCTACCTGGGCTTCAACTCCCAAAAGAGCAACAATCTTTCCCAAACAGTGCCACCATCAGACTGCCAAATGTTCAAAGAACACAAGAAGACATTCCATAGGTACACTATACACAACAGTACCTCAAAAGTTTCCCCAACTAATGACCAGAGAGACAGTTTGTCTATTTCTTAAAATGTTATCTTTGTGTATTATTTGTGTATGTGTACGATGCCTGTACATATGTGTTTGCATGTGTGCACTCACATACAGTGGTATGACTTTGCAAGTCAGAGAACATCCTTGGGTGTCTGTCTTTAGTCTTCTACCTCATTTGAGGCAGCATCTCTGTTGTTTATCTCTGCATACACTGAACTAGCCTCTGGAGATCATCTGTCTCAGCCTCCTAGTCTATCACAGGAGCGCGAGAATTAGACACATACTATCATACTTGGCTTTTGTGTGAGTTCTTGGGATTTTGAACTCAGGTGTTCATGCTTGTAGACAAGGCTGGCCTCAAACTCAGAGATCCACGTGTCTCTGTCCTCCAAGTATGGGGATTAAAGGCATGTGCCACCACAAGAAGCCAGCATTCATGAATCCTAAATGGGAGGCCTGGGTAGCTTCCTTCTGTGATATAGTTCCAATCCCCCAGACAAACTGGGCTATGAGAAAGCACCCCTACCCCCATTATTTTGAGGAATTATTGAACCAAGGTCCTAATGGCCGCACCTACCACCCAACCCAAGTGAGAAGACACTCCAGTACCTCCGACTGCCCTTGGGAGCAGCCATCACACAGCCCTGTTCCCTGGGCTCAGCTGGGGAGAAGACTGTTCTCCCTGCTTTGGAGGAAGAGCTGAGGAGACGGCGATATGTGCAAATGTATCTTGACTGTAACTTGATGTGCACACAGGGCTCTCTACTGCAAGAGTTCTGAGAGCCTGAGGTCATGCACAATGCAGGAGAAGTAGTGCATGGGACTTCTGATGACGAAGTGCTACCCTGGGTCCGTATAGGCCCAGCAGCAAGAGCAGAAGGGGCCTCTCCCCAAATCTCAGCTTACTTGTCTGTAAAATGGCCACAGTAAAGCCCCATTGCACAGCTCCTGTATGTTCAATGGCCAAATGATAAAGCTGAGGAGGAAGGAAGCAGAAGGAGATCCAGTCCCAGCCTTCCTTCTAGAACTGAGAAAACATTTACAGTGGCAGGGATTTGAAAAATATTAGTATTCTACTTCCCTACTCTGAGCTGTTGCTTCCAATGTACCTGCTCACCCATTATCCTTATGACAGCTGATGGATCTCAGCTTGCCACAGCCCTGTTACCATAATTACTCCCATGAAGGTAATTAGGCAGATGATAGCCAAAAACTACAAGGTATGAAGGCTAAGAGCTACACTGTTGTGTATTAATAAGTAACAGTAATAAGAAAAACAAAGACAATATTTCAATTTGTCTAATATTTTGATCCAATGTTGACATCTCTATCCATTACCTGACTCTTCTACAAAGTGGCAGAGGTCATTTATGCTCCGCCTGCCTTCCCAAGCTCTGGCCTTACCAGTGACCGGATCTAAGATGGCCATCCTGTGGGAATGAAACACTGTACCTTGTCCCATTGGAGGATGTCATTGGTTTCTGCCTAACTTTTTTCTAAAGAAGAACTGGCTTTTTCAGAAAATACTACTTAGGTCTACTTTCCAGAATCTGGGAGAAAAGTTCAAGGCCAGCCTGGTCTACACAGTGAGTTCTAGGACGGCCAGGGCTACACAGAGAAACCCTGTCTCCAAAAAAAAAAAAAAAAACCACAATCTGGGAGAAGACTCTAGCACCATCTAGCATAGTCCATTCTTAGAGCAGTATGGTATAATTGCAGACTTGAGAAACATGAATATGAGGTATCTTAAGACTCACAGCCACACATAAGAGGCCTGGACTCCCCACTGAGTCAGCACTCAACATAGGTCTTGTCTTCTCTGGGAGGAGGTCTCTTAAGGACAAGACTACGGGGTCAGACATCAGCCCACAGAAGACAATGTCACCACAAATCTGAAGGAGCAGATGCCTAGACTGTCAGGGAAAGAGTCAGGCTTCCTGAGGGAACTGATTGTGCTCACTCTCAGGCTGAAGGGCCGCAATTATTCCTGTCTGTCCATGCCCTGTCTGTCCTCGAGGCTGCCTGTGCCACAGACAAGCCCCTTAGCGAGTGCTTGGTTGGTGGCCCCAGGCCCAGCACACTACGGCCCCCTGACCTCCACACACCATGCCTCGTCTTGCTCAATTCTCCACTTATTGTGCCATTTAGCAGCAAGAGGAGAGCCATGGCCTGCCCTGGGGAGCGTCTGTGGCAAGAGCAAGCTCTGAATTGATTTTTAAGATTAACTCTCATCCCCAGCTGGGAGGCAGCATGCCTTAGAACTGAGCAATCTTCCTGGGTTTCCTCCTGCTTCAGAAACACCTTCCTCTGCTAGGTGTCTGGCAAGGCTGGATTGGTGGGTCTTGGACGATCTTTTCTTGACACTGACAAATAAACTTCCAGCATGTATGCACAAGCAGGTACCAAGGGGGCTTCTAGTATGATCTCATCCTGCGAATGTTTCATCTTTGCTGTGTGACCCTAGGCAAACTGATGATCGTTTCTGAAGCTTAGACTTCTCCACTAGAAACAATTAACACTTCCCCTGTGCATAGGCTTGAGAAGTTAGAGATAGTTTGTGTGATGTGCCCAACCCAATAAGGTTTCAATAATATGGCTGATAGTCACTATGCAATCTCCACTCCCCATCAAGTAACCGATCCCGTTCAGGGCTATCTTCTCCAGCTGGGTTATTTCCATTTTCATCAGTAATTATATAAGATATTAGGGAACATTTGGGAGGTAGAAACAAGAAGACTGACTAGTGAGTTCCATGTTGGTGAGGGCCACATGGTAAGATGCTGTCTCGAAAAGCTAAGAATGAAAAAATAAACAAAACAACAACAATAAATTTAGTAATGAGAAGCCAATGAACAAATACTTTGGCAAAGAAAATTCTGTTGCTTCCATAGCGGGAGCTCTCTATACCTTTGCAATTCATCACTGACTTCCTCGACAAATGCATCTGCCCATCCTTATTTATTTACAGGGTTCACACAAGCTTGACTTCCCTGTATAGCCAAGAATTCCCTTAAACTTATTCTCTTGTCTCCACCTCTCAGTACTGAGATCAAAGGAATGTACCACCCCCACCCCCCCCATCCCACCCCCACTTATGAGGTGTTGAGGAGTGAGCCCAGAGTACTGTGCATTCTAGGACGGTGCCCTATCAACTGAACTCCATTCCCTGGTTCCCATCTTACTTTTAGATGATCACTAATCATTCAGGTCTCCAAAAGGGACCCAGAGGTTATGTGTAGCCATCTTGTAGACTAGTGTCAAAGCTCTTCCTCATTGCTGGGTAACTTGTTTCCTTTGTAATCACACATGTCCTGTCAGTGTGCCCTTGTTAGGATCCCTCTCCTCACCTAGTTACAGAATGCAAAGTCACAAAACATCTGTTGAGAGTCGATGAATGCCATTGGGGACATGTATACATTTTTTTGTTCACCCCAGATAGGACACTGGCAACGGACAAAAGAAATGACACATTCTCAGTGACATGGTAACACTGGATGCTTTTTAGAGGTGCAGTGCCTTTGGCCATATCTATGCCTAGTTTTCTAATTAGCTTCATAATTGCAGTGACAGGAACTAAAGGCAGGAACTGAAGCAGAGACCATAGGGAAGACCTCACATTCCATGACTTGCTTGGTTTACTTTCTTATATAACCCAGGATCACCTACGGGGAGTGGTACCATGCAGAGTGGGACAGTCCCTCCTACATCAACAACTAATCAAGAAAATGTGCCCCACTGACTTGTCTATGGCCCAGTCTGATAGAAGTGCCCTCTTCCCAGATGACTCTCGTTGGTATCAAGTTGACAAAAACTAGGCCACACACCTAGCCAAGCAGAAGCTCTAAGGATGAGGCTTGGGTCTGCTTATTTGTCATTGTGCCTAAGGAAGTGTGAGGACCACTTAAGTGGTGCAGCAAGAAGAAGGACTTTTATCTGTGGGGAGGAGCACATAAGCACATGGGGAAAGCAACCTGCCCAGAAGCACTTGCTACATGGGAAGTACCCTAGGATTTCAGAGAAAGGCCCATTTCTTAGTCAGGCTGTGTGTGTATGCGTTTCCCAGTATAGAGCTCTGTGCAGCAAAAATTGTGCACCAAATGCTCAGGTCATATCCACATTTATCTGATGGGCAGAGGAGGCAGAACTTGATTTTTTTTTTTTTCGAGACAGGGTTTCTCTGTGTAGCCCTGACTGTCCTGAAACTCACTCTGTAGACCAGGCTGGCCTCGAACTCAGAAATCCTCCTACCTCTGCCTCCCAAGTTCTGGGATTAAAGGCATGCACCACCACTGCCCGATCAAAACTTGATTTTTACTTGAATGTTGCCAGAAGAATTTTGTTGTATAGTAACAGATACCTTGAATCCCATGGACTTGGTGTGTGACCTATTCGAAGAAGATGCAGAGAAATGTCCATTTACCACAGCTAGAAAGGGCAACTATGGGTCAAGAAACAACTGCATCCAAGACCAGCCTGAAGCAGCAAGGAGTCTATTGTAGTTACTTACAGAAGCATGGAGGAAGGATCGCTTATAGGTAGGGCAGCTGCATTATTAAAAGCCTGTGGAAACCGTATCATCCGAGTCCCCTCTACAACTTGCATGCAGTTTCACCATAGAGTCTATTCTCCCTTAGCAAGCTTTTGCTCCTTGGATCACCTCCTAAGGGCTCTGTGAGAGTGTTTTAAGTTCTTGTGCTTCCTGAGTCTAAGTTTTGTCAGTTTCCGTCCTCCCTTGAGGAGAGAATGTTTGAATTGGGAGAGAAACCATGCCCTGCAGTACTGAAGGTGGAGAGCTACAGATCCAAAGTTTATTGGCCAACCAACTTAGCTCAATCCATAAGCATCAAGTTCAATGAGAGACTTGGTGTGTGACCTATTCGAAGGTCAAAAGGTAAATGTAGGGAGCAAAGCAAAGATACTCAAAATGCCCAACAAGTGCACATGCAGCCCCCCACATACACAAGTGCACACACCCACACTTACAAACATATACATCATGCCCCCACATGCATACATATGTGGGGCATGGATTTGAAAAACAGAAAGATATATGGTGAAATGAAAGTAATATTTAGACTCACAATATGCATGGTAATCTTTATATAATCATCTGTCTAACCCCTACAACCACCTGAAGTAGAAATTATTAGTTCTATCTTCATTTTTAAAAAATGTTGTGTAATGCTGAATAATTTTTCCCATTGCCCCGAGCTATTGAACCGGGCCTGTCCTCAAACTGGAGTCTGATTCAAGCTCAGCATTCTGGTTCCTTTGCCTTTGTTTCTTTCCTGATGTATGTTGGGATGGTTCTTGTAGTTAAGAATGCATGTCTATGTAAATCAGGCTCTATCAGAACACATAAAAGAAGGCATCCGTCTCTATCGGGAGGTTGGACTGGCATTTGAAAAGAGATATGGCATTGCAGAGGCTCATTTGCCCCTTACCATGGGAGCTGGTGGTTGGGACCGGCCTGGAAAGATTGCTCCAGGGGAGGGAGAGATAAGCAGGCATCCACCCTGGCGGCAGCAGCTCAAGTGAAATCGCACGGAGGAGGAAATAGTGTGTAATCCAGATTGACTGGAACAGCTGCTACAACTCCAGTAAAGAAAAGAAATGGGGACTCATAATATGGCCACTGGGTATCATTTTATACTTCTCCTATAATGCTCTGCACCTCTGGGAACTGGGGCAAAGGAACAATAGTGGGCCCTGTTGAGGTAAAAATGGCCAAATGCCAGCTGCTAAGGATTAGTAGGGGTGTTTTATGATTGGGATGGCTCACTCTGAGGCTTCAAGTCTAGAAGGGAAGTTGGGATGAACCATGAGAACAGGAAGGATGGATGATAAGGAACAAATGTTCATACCAAGTGGGGTAAGAGGATGCCTTCAGCTGCAGGGACGAGGAAACTCTAAAGGAAACTAGTTTCAGTAATGATAAAGTATATGTGTCAACCTAAATGACAAGCGCTCCATGGGTAAGACACATTGCTTGAGTGCCGGAAGGGCTCTGGTTCCTTTAATTCCCAGGCTAGTAGCAAAATAACTACAGAGGCGATCTCAGAAAGTGCATTATCCAGATGAACAATTGAACTACCTTTTTCAGAAAAATGTCTTTTACTAAGAAGGAGGAAACATTTCTCAAAACTATTGTATTCCCTCTCATGTCTCATCAGGCAGAATTAGGTCACCTCACCACCAAGCACAGCAGAAGAAAGAGGTTCCCATGACTGACATCAGGAGATGGTGAGACTCAGCTAAGTGGTCCTGCCAGGGAATAAGGAGGGACACACACACTCTCTGACCATGCCATTGGATGTCCCTCATCCCCAGTCATGTCCTGCCACTTTCTCTCAGAAAACAGACGAGCTGAGAGACAGTCCTCTGCCCATGGTCCCCACAGCACTGCCCAGATCTTTCTACTGCTGCTCACTGCCGAATCTCAGAGCAGACTGCAAAGACAGATGCTGTGCCCAGAGAAGAGATTATGAGTGTTCAATGCCCTCCATTTCTTTGAAATGTTACATGCTTGATTGGCTTCAGTGAAGCCCTTTAGGACTGAAGACTGAATGCTGCAGTTGAAAGCATAAAAAAAGAAGACCAAAAAACCAAACCAAACCAAAAAATAAAAATAAAAAATAAATAACTCAGAGTTCCTCAACAAGACCAATAGGATTAAGGAAGGTGGGTAATCTACTGGATACCGAGGGCTCAGGGAAAAGATACATGCTGAGGCTGGGAATGTAGCTCTGCTGTCAGAGAGCTTGCCTAGCATGCACATAAGACCCTGGCTTCCAACCCCCAAGACCGTATAAAACAGGGCATGGTGAAACACAATGAATCCCAATGCTTGGGAGGTAGAAGCAGGAGGATCAGAAACTGAAGTTATCCTCAACTATACACTGAGTTCAACTCAAGGCCAGTCTGAGCTTTGAGAGGCCCTGTCTTGAAGATGTCACATGGCTTGAGCAGTGAGGGAGGGAAGCTGGGTGTTTTTATTATTATTTTCTTTTCCTCCTTTATCTTACTAAATAAGGACTCCGTTATCAGCCTACGAGCTGTCCCTAAAGAACCTCGACCTCACACATTATCCTACATAAGGTGGGGACTTGACGAGATTGTGTTGTCGCTTCCTTGAGCATCCGTACTGTGGCTGGCCTCAAGAGTGACCATCTGGTCATTTCGAAATGGAAAAAAGAATCAGGAACTACAGAACTTGAACTGTTTGTCTAGGGTAGGTAGAAGATAGAGTCTTGAAGCAAGATATTGGCCTTCTAGACGAGCATCACGTCCTCTGAATTTGAGGATTGCTATCATTTAGTTAACGATAAAAATTTGTCACCAGCCTGGGGTGATAACCTAAGCTCATAATTCCAGCATTCAAGGAGCATAGGAAGAAGAATTACTGTTTATTATTGAAGGCCAGCCTGATCTATATAGTGAATTCCAGGTCAGCAAAACCTATATTGTAAGACCCTCATCTCTGCCGGGCAGTGGTGGCTCACACCTTTAATCCCAGCACTTGGGAGGTAGAGGCAGGGGGATTTCTGAGTTCAAGGCCAGCCTGGTCTACAGAGTGAGTTCCAGGACATCCAGGGCTACACAGAGAAACCCTGTGTCAAAAAAAGAAAAAGAAAAAAAGAAAGACCCTCAAAGACCCTCATCTCTAAGAAGATAACGAATTAAGAAACAGATATTCTCAGGTAAGCAAGCACGCTCCCAGTTTCCTTGCTGAGTTGGCAGTTGACTCTTCAAAATCAACACTGATAGGATTTTCTTTATTGCTCAGTCTTGCCCTTATTACAGCAAGGTCTACATAGGCGACGTGTCACAGTTTACTCTATGGCTATTCCCTGGACTGTGCCAGTAGTGTCCCCTTCCCTCCAGCAACCTGACACCTCTCTGCAGTTTTGGTCTTTAGCCACTCCATATTAATAACCCAGAGCTAACCCATCAGGAGTTATTGAGGTTGAAAACATGTCGGCAGAAGTGGCCTGGAGTGTCAGCTGCTCTTTATTTAGGGCAAAGGTGATTATAATTCATAAAGAGCAGTGAACTAGTTTGGGGACTGACAGACTCAAAACCAAAGAGACTGGGAAGATTTGAAAGGATCCCGGATCTTAGATTCAAAAGCTTAGAAAACAGAGACAGCTCTCTGTCTTCCCATCCCGAGTGGTAAAGTTCCTGTCTGACTCTGAATCCCATAAGTCTCAGCGATCAAAATGAAAGCATACAGCATACGTTCTCAGAACCTGCCTGCACTCCAGGACCGCTGGTTCAATAACAGAAAGCAAGTCGAGTTAGTGAAATCCCAAGGCATGCTTCACAACACCTGCAAGATGCCGTCCGAGTGTCTGGTGCTGAGTCCCAGTGAGAGGATGATGGAAAGACATGGGTTTTGCTCTCATCTTCTTCACTAGAACAATTCTGATAACTAATGCTCCTGAAGTAATGCTACCCACACACCCACCCCCATCCCCCCAACCCTGGTTACTTGTATATTTACCTCTGTCTCTCTCTAGAGTTGATCATCTCTTGTGGGGAAAGATCCAGCTTATATTTGTTCTTTGATCCAAAGTGCCCTCAAAGTCCTAAGCATGAGAGACAACCCGGTCATAGAGGGCACTAGAATATCATCCTCGGACAGTCTTAAATTCTGTAAACACTTCAGGCTGTCTCACCCTGGTCCTTGTGTCATTACCTTCTGAATACTTCAAATATGGGAGGTAGGTGGTAAATATTTGTTTGCTCTGTCTATATTTTAAAATCCTCAGATATCCCCTATCACATGCAGAAGTATGTTGAAACTACGTAAGGTGGCCAACACTGCCATTTGGAGTCAGTGCCTACCTCATTTCAGGCTCAGAAACATCTATTCTTCTGTATCTCATACTCTAATGATCCTTAGCTCCCCAATGTCCCCTTCCACAAGGTCTAGTGCAGAGGTTTAGTTTTTGTTTTGTTTTTTAAGATTTATTTATTTATTTATATTCTTTGTTTGTGAGTGCTCTATCTGCATGTACACCTGCATGCCTGAAGAGGGCATTGGATCCTATTGGAGATGGTTGTGAGCCAACATGTGGTTGCTGGGAATCAGGACCTCTGGAAGAGCAGACAGTGCTCTTAATCACTGAGCCATGTCTCCAGCCCCCTAGTACAGAGTTGGTATTCAGTGAAAGATATTAAGTAAACAAATATGTAAGGTGTTAGCATTCTTTTTATTTTAATTATTTATATTCAACACAATATATAGTTTTATACCAATCATAAACATGATGGATATGTTATTAAATGAACATAAAAACATTAAGTCTTTTTGTTTGTTTGTTTTGTTTTTAGTAGAGTTTAAAATCTTGGCTCTTACTGTGGTAGAAACACAAAATAAGAACAATTTTTAGACATTGAAGTTTACTGTAATAAGGCTGTACTTCAATGTCCCTCCCATTCCCGAAGGATTTTTATCTCCATAATAACTAAGCTAAGAGTTGATAGTTCTGCTGCACCAAGGAATGAATTGTAGACACAATTATTTAGGTACAGATTTCCTGCTATGGTCAAAGCTATTTGACCTGAGTGACTGTCATCATTCTCAGCCCACAGGAAACAGGTTACATCCATTTAAGAAATAGTGTGCATATTAAGAAGGTCTATCCATGAAGTCATTCATCAACTGTTTCAATGAACAATGATTTTGTTTGGAGGGTGGCACAGACATTAGTTGAGGGTTCATTGGCTGTGATAATTTTGAAAAGCATTCATCTCAGAAAAAGAGTAACTTGTAAGGTCATCTTCAAAATTGGTACAATAATTATAAATACCAAGCAAAACATTCAGTCTCAATCTTTGTTGTTCTCTTATAAGCCACATCCCAAATTAATTGTCTAAGTTTCTTTTGGCTGTATAAATAATTTTGAAAAAAGTAAGCTGTTCTGAAAACTATAGTATAGAGTAAAAACATCAAACAAACAATCCTACTAATAGAGAGGCTGAGATAGGAGAAGCATGATTTCAAGACCATTATGTGCTACACAGCAAGACACTTGTCATGTACAAACAAGCAGAAAGTGTATATGGATTGTACAATATTGGACATATTCCTCCTATTACCAAATTAGAGAGACCACTGGGTGACAGCCAACCAATTTCAAATTCCTTATATTTTTGAATTTTAATCAATTAGAATATGTGGGTAATATTAATTTTCATATTAAGAGATATTAAGAAAAAGTGATTGTTACTTCCTGTTATTTTTGTTGTTAGAGGTGGAATTATGTTTGTGTGGGTTTGTTGAAAGATTACTTTTTCTAGGGGGTAGTTTCCCTCCTTGTGTTGGTGTTTTCCATCTATTATCCCTTGTAGGATAATTTGTGGAAAGATATTATATAAATTTGGTTTGGTCATGGAATATCTTTTTTTCACTATTTATGATAATTGAGTTTTGCTGGGTATAGTAGCCTGGGTTGGCATTTGTGTTCTCTTACGGTCTGTGTGACATCTGCCTAGGATCTTCTATCTTTCATCGTCTCAGGTGAGAAGCCTGGTGTAATTCTGATAGGACTGCCTTTATGTGTTACTTGACCTTTTCCCCTTACTGCTTTTAATATTATTTCTTTGTTTAGTGCATTTGGTGTTTTGATTATTATGTGACAGGAGGAATTACTTTTCTGATCCAGTCTATTTGGAGTTCTATAGGCTTCTTGTATGTTTATGGGCATCTCTTTCTTTAGGCTAGGGAAGTTTTATAATTTTGTTGAAGATATTTACTGGCCCTTTAAATTATGTATCTTCACTCTCTTCTATATCAATTATCCTAAGGTTTGATCTTTTGATTGTGTCCTGGATTTCTTGGATGTTTTGGGTTAGGAGCTTTTTGCTTTTTGTGTTTCTTTGACTGTTGTGTCAATGTTTTTCTATGGTATCTAATGCACCTGAGATCTCTCTTCTATCTCTTGTATTCTGTTGGAGATGCTTGCATCTATGACTCCTGATCTCTCCTAGGTTTTCTATCTCCAGGGTTGTCTCACTTCATGATTTATTTATTGTTCCTAGTTCCATTTTTGGATCCTGGATAGTTTTGTTCATTTCCTTCACCTATTTGGTTGTGTTTTCCTGTAATTCTTTAAAGGATTTTTGTGTTTCCTCTTTAAGGGCTTGTAGCTGTTCACCTATGTTCTCCTGTATTTCTTTAAGGGAGTTCTTTATGTCCTTCTTAAAGTCCTCTGTCATCATCATGAGAAGTGATTTTACATCCGAATCTTGTTTTTCCCGTGTGTTGGTATATCCAGGACTTGCTATGGAGGAAGAATTGGGTTCTGATGATGCCAAGTAACCTTGGTTTCTGTTGCTTATGATCTTATACTTGCTTCCCACCATCTGGTTATCTCTAGTGCTACCTATCCTTGCTATGTCTGACTAGATCCTGTCCTTCCTGTGATCCTGGCTGTGTCAGAACTCCTCAGAGTCAAGCTATCTCTGTGATCCTGTGATTCTGGTATCCTGTGATCCTGAGATCCTGGGTGTGTCTGAGCTCCTGGGAGTCAAGCTGCTTCTGGGACCCTGAGATCCTGGTGTGACCGAGCTCCTGAGCTCCTGGGATCCCGGGATCCTGGACGAGTTAGAGCGTCTGGCAGTGCAGCTTCCTCTGGGTGTTGCAGGACTGACTGCCGAGTTTGTGCCCAAGGTCTGCTCAGGGCCCTGTCCCAGACAGACTAGAAGGCAGCATTATGTTTAAACTCCAACCCAGGTACCTGGCAACAGCCAGATATGCTTATCCTCCCTCTCTTGCCTTTTGCCCTCTTGCTCCCTCTCTCTCCCCATTCTCTTCCCCTCTCTCTCCGAGTGGTCATTGCCGACCTCTCTACTTCTCCTCTCTCTCTCTCTCTCTCTCTCTCTCTCTCTCTCTCTCTCTCTCTCTCTCTCTCTCCCCACCCCCCGCCTTTCTCTGCCTCTACTACCCTCTTAACTCCCCTCCCTATGCCCTGAATAAACTCTATTCTGTACTATACCATCCTGTGGCTGGCCCCTCAGGGGGAAGGAATGCCTCAGCATGGGCCCACTGAGGCACACCCTTCCCCCGTACCTCACCACACCCCCATAAAACATATCTTATATCTCTTTATCTTTTTATAAACACATCACAAGGTCCAAAACACTATTATAACAAGATACAATGAGCCCACATGTCAGAGGGAAAGAAAGCTAAGTAGGCGGCAAGGCTGTGGTTAAGATGGCAGATTCTAGAGCATAGAGACCTGGATGGAACTACACACTCCCTTGGGGACTGAATGCATGGAGAACTGGTTTCCTTAATTATTTAGTTGAGAGAGAACCTAACCTAATTCATTGGTTGTTGTGTAGAATTAAAAAACAAAATAGTTCCTGTAAATTTGTAGCGTAACAGTTGTCACAACTAAGTGCTCGATAAGTGATAGTTAATGTTCTTACCAATGGGAAACCGAATCCATTCTTAGAGAAGTATTTATAAATCTACTGACTGCAGCTGAATGTCAGGAGGAGACAGTGGCACAGCACTTGCATGTAGATGCCTCCAGTTACCATGAAAAGTCCAAGTCCTCCCTTTATAAGGTGTCTGCCAAGACCAGGATAGAGAGACACCTTTCCTGCCTGTAGTGTCATCCAAGAAGATGCCATCAAAGCAGACAGACACAGAGTTGAGGTTCCCCTGTCTCGGGAGCAAGACCCTGTACCAGAATTTGTTCTCTCATTACTTAGTGTCTGAGCCTTGAAGAAAACATGTAAATTATGCAGAAAGGCACCATATTGTCAGAGGCAAATGAGACCTTCATTATCCCTGTGTGAGCATGGCTTAGCCAACAGAGCAGAGAGAAACAGTAAACCCTTCAAGGTCTGGCAGCACAGATGGGTGCTCAGAAAGGTTCCAGGGACCCTCTGAGCAGGGCCAAATGCTGTCATTATTCAAGTGATTAACACATGCCCAGGCACGTGGTGTGTCCCTAATGATTCTGCTGCTCTCCAGCCTTCTCTAGAGGAGGTAGCTCATCTGCCCACCATGCTCACCACCACACTCTTAATCCACAGCCCAGGCCTCAGCAGTCCTCACCCTCCCCATAGCTGTTAATAGGAAGACTCCTTCTCATGTGCTCCCAACAGCCTCCTGCCAGCCTGCTCGGTACCAGGTTAGATTATTGTCTCTTCCTCCAGGATTCCCATATATCAATCCACTTCCAGGCTTTGGGTTTGTTGGAGACGGTAATAATTCCTATCCGTGATAGAGTACTCATTCCCCTTTAGCTGAACATTGACATTTATTTATGTTTTTATTCTCTATTTTTCTTCAGGGACCATCAGGATCTGTTGAGAAAAGATTGTTCCAGCAACTCATCCTCCAAAGTATTGTTTTTATTTGGAGGCAAAGTCCCATGTAGGCTAGGCTAGTTTCTAACAAACCACTGTGTAGCCAAAACTGGCCTTGAGTTCCTGCTATTCTTGCTTCTACCCCTCAAGTCCTGGGTTATAAGAAAGCACCACCGCCTGAGCTTTATCCTTCACCATCCTGCTCAACCTGTATCGTCGTCCTTCTCTTCCATCCCAGAAGCTCTCATTCACAGCCATAGTTTGGATCTGCCAACATCTACCTCTAATATCTTTTTTTTTCCTTTTTTTTCTGTTCTTTTTTTTATTATTTATTTTATTTTATTTTTTTAATTTACATTCCAAATCATTTCCCCTTTCCCGTTTCCTCCCTCCCCGAAAGTCCCATAAGCCCCCTTCCCTCCCTCTTTTCTCCATTCAACCCCCTCTCGTTACTCTGTCCTGGCGTTCCCCTACATCCAGTCTTTCCAGGACCAGGGGTCTCTCCTTCCATCTTCTTAGAAATCTATTCATATGCGGATTGTGTCTAGGGTATTCCGAGATTCTGGGTCAATATCCCCTTATCAGTGACTGCATCCCGTGTGTGTTCTTTTGTGATTGGGTTACCTCACTAAGGATGATATTTTCAAGATCTGACCATTTGCCTAGGAATTTCGTGAATTCATTGTTTTTAATTGCAGAGTAGTATTCCATTGTGTAGATATACCACATCTTCTGAATCCATTCCTCCGTTGAGGACATCTGGGTTCTTTCCAGCTTCTGGCTATTATAAATAAGGCTGCTATGAACATAGTGGAGCATGTGTCCTTATTGCATGCAGGTAAAGCCTCTGGGTATTACCTCTAATATCTTGACCTTCAAACATCGTAAATCTGACTATAATAATCTTTCATTCTCCCTTTCCTCTCAGGCTTGATCAAAACAACTGCCAGCTTTTTCAAATCCCATACTTAATTTCTTCTGTCACTACTCACAGGAAATATCCACACATTTAAGTCTTCCCCATGCCTGGTGGAACAGGTCTTCTCATGTCCTCCCTGTCTTTCATGTGGACATTGATTTTCTGAAAAGTGCACAATTCAGCAACCCCCCCCCTTTGATCTCTTATCCCATCTCTGATGTGACCTCCTCTTTGTCAGATCCAATGATCTTTAAAGACTTACCAGTCACTGATTTACCTGAAGCATTTGGCAAGGTTGGATGCTTTGCCTTTCTTAGAACTTTACCTTTTGAACTAGTCTTCATCTTGAGTTCCTCTCTCTCTTCTACATTCATCTTCGCCAGTGACTTTCTCTGTTCCTTTGCTTGGGCTCATTTTGTACACATTGGTGTTCTAAGAGGATCTAACTCTCCATTCTCTGCTCTTCTCACACAGTTGCTTGGGCATGGCAATTATTCACATGGCTTCTTTTCTGTCTTGGTCCCTGTCACTCTCACATGCCTCCAAACTTCTACCTTGAACTTTAAAGACATGCATTCATTCACACATGGAAATGACCACCTGGGTGGAGGAGCTCCATTGCTAAAGACACTGTGTCACCTGTATCAATCATCTCCACTGCACTGACTGGATTTATGTCAACTTGACAAAACCTAGAGTCATTTGTAGGAGAGAACCTCATCTAATGAAATTTGGCTGCCTGCAAGCCTTTGAAGTATTTTCTTACTTATTGATGTGGGAGGGGCCCCACCCCATTGGGAGCAGTGCTAACCCTGGGCTGATGGTCCTGAGTGCTTTACAAAAAGTAAATTGAGGAAGTCATGAGGAACAAGCCAGCCAACAGCACGCTTCCATGGTCTCTGCATTGACTCCTGCCTCTGGGTACTTTCTCAGTTTGAGTTCCTCCCTTTAGTTCCTTCATGGTGAGCAGTACTGTGGAAATGAGAAAATAAACCCTTTCCTCCCCAAGCTGCCTTTTGCCATGAGGTTCCATCACAGCAATAGAAACTCAGCTGAGACCTCCATTCTGCCCGCATCTCATTTAGAGTCCAGCAGCCATCTCAGGGAGGCTCAGATATGTGAGCCATGATTAACCTGGTGTTTTTTTCTTTACTGACCTAGATAGGTAGCAATGAGATATATAGCAACAGTAGAATGTCAAGTAACTAATCCTGCAGTGTGAAGGAGTTCTGTCACCAACCTCGTGTCCCCCTAAAAGAAGAGTTTACTCAGAAAAGGAGAAGGCTGATTGTCCTAAGAAACTCTCCTGGATGTAGACACATCTTGGGCTCTGGAACTGAGAGGCAATCTCCCAATGAAGCCCATTCTTTCAGGAAATTCTTTTGGAAAATGTATCTTAAATAGCTATCTATAAAACTCTGGGATATGGTAAGTGAAATGTCCAACCTGGGCAACCTCTTAACAACTCCTGTTCCTGCCCCAGTCCTGCCATCTACATGATTGATGCCCCAGCCCTGCCCACCTACATACTTGATACCCCAGCCCTGCCCACCTACATACTTGATACCCCAGCCTTGTCCACCTACATGATTGGTAGGAAGAAAGTAAAACTCATGTTTGCACATGGAAATTCAAGTAACTAGAAGAACCAGGAGTAATGCCACTGACAAGTAATCTTAGCACTGAGAAGCCAGCCTGGGCTAGATAAGATCCTACCTCAAAAACAAACCAAACCAAAGAAACAAACAAGATGCCCAGAAGCTGATCATGTGCCACAGCGCTCCATACCCAAATACCGTCGGGAAAGAGCTGGGCTCCCAGGAGTGCCAATACACCTGTAAGCACAGGTAAGACTAACACTTCTGCTCAAATTCCTGGCCCAAGAGGGACCCACACAGAGCCATCAGGACAAAGGAACCAAGGAACAGCCAGGGACAGGATCCTTCCAGTTTCCATCTGCACCCTGAAGCTGACCCTGAGCCATTGCTATCCATACCCAAATTCCTCCCAAATAGAACTGGCCTCCCAGGAATACTAATACATAGGCTTACAGAAGGGACAGGCCACAGTCAGAGACAGCAAAACCAGCTAGCACCAGAGATAACCAGATAGTGAGAGGCAAAGGGCAAGAACATAAGCAACAGAAACCAAGGCTACTTGGCATCATCAGAACCCAGTTCTCCCAGCACAGCAAGCCCTGGATATCCCAATACACCAGAAAAGCAAGACTCTGATTTAAAATCACATCTCATGATGATACAGGAATTTAAGAAGGACATAAATAACTCCCTTAAAGAAATACAGGAGAACACAGGTAAACAGGTAGAAGCCCTTAAAGAGGAAACACAAAAATCCCTTAAAGAATCAAAGGAAAACACAACCAAACAGGTAAAGGAATTGAACAAAACTATCCAGGATCTAAAAATGGAAATAGAAACAATAAAGAAATCACAAAGTGAGACAACCCTAGAAATAGAAAACCTAGGAAAGAGATCAGGAGTTATAGATGCAAGCATCACCAACAGAATACAAAAGATGGAAGAGAGAATCTCAGGTGCAGAAGATACCATAGAAAACATTGACACAAAAGTCAAAGAAAATGCAAAATGCAAAAATCTCCTAATCCAAAACATCTAGGAAATCCAGGACACAATGAGAAGACTAAACCTTAGGATAATTGGTATAGAAGAGAGTGAAGATACACAATTTAAAGGGCCAGTAAATATCTTCAACAAAATTATAGAAGAAAACTTCCCTAACCTAAAGAAAGAGATGCCCATGAACATACAAGAAGCCTATAGAACTCCAAACAGACTGGACCAGAAAAGTAATTCCTCCTGTCACATAATAGTCAAAATACCAAATGTACTAAACAAAGAAAGAATATTAAAAGCAGTAAGGGGAAAAGGTGAAGTAATATATAAAGGCAGACCTATCAGAATTACACCAGACTTCTCACCAGAGACTATGAAAGCTAGAAAATCCTGGACAGATGTCATACAGACCCAGGGAGAACACAAATGCCAGCCCAGGCTACTATACCTAGCAAAACTCTCAATTACCATAGATGGAAAAACCAAGATATTCCATGACAAAAACAAATTTACACAACATCTCTCCACAAATCCAGCCCTACAAAGGAAAATAGATGGAAAATGCCAACACAAGGAGAACAACTACACCCTAGAAAAAGCAAAAAAGTAATCTTTCAAAAACTCAAGAGGTCACCCTGGGTGGCGCACGCCTTTAATCCCAGCACTTGGGAGGCAGAGGCAGGTGGATTTCTGAGTTCAAGACCAGCCTGGTCTACAGAGTGAGTTCCAGGACAGCCAAGGCTACACAGAGAAACCCTGTCTCAAAAAAACCAAAAAAAAAACAAAAACAAAAACTCAAGAGAAGACAGCCACACAAACAAAAAATAACATCAAAAATAACAGGAAGCAACAATCTCTATTCCTTAATATCTCTTAACATCAATGGACTCAATTCCCCAATAAAAAGACATAGACTAACAGACTGGATACATAAACAGGACCCAGCATTTTGCTGCATACAGTAAACACACCTCAGTGTCAAAGACAGACATTACCTCAGAGTAAAGTGCTGGAAAACAATTTTCCAAGCAAATGATCCCAAGAAACAAGCTGGAGTAGCCATTCTAATTTTATCATCCAATTATAAAATCAACTTTCAACCAAAAGTTATCAAAAAGGATAAAGAAGAACACTTCATACTCATCAAAGGAAAGATCTACCAAGAAGAACTCTCAATTCTGAACATCTATGCTCCAAATGCAAGGGCACCCACATTCATAAAAGAAACTTTACTAAAGCTCAAAGCACTCATTGTACCTCGCACAATGGGAGACTTCAATACCCCACTCTCATCAATGGACAGATCATGAAAACACACTAAACAGAGACTCATTAAAACTAACAAAGTTAGGGACCAAATGGATTTAACAGATACCTGTAGAACATTTCATCCTAAAAGAAATGAATATACCCTCTTCTCAGCACCTGATGGATCCTTCTCCGAAATTGACCATATAATCGGTCACAAAACAGGCCTCAACAGATACAAGAAGATTGAAATAATTCCATGCATCCTATCAGATCACCATGGACTAAGGTTGGTCTTCAATAGCAACAAAACAACAGAAAGCTCACAGACACATGGAAGCTGAACAACACCCCACTCAGTGATAACTTGGTCAAGAAAGAAATTAAAGACTTTAGAATTTAATGAAAATGAAGGTACAACATACCCAAACTTATTGGACACAATGAAAATAGTGCTAAGATGAAAACTCATAGCCCTGAGTTCCTCCAAAAAGAAACTGGAGAGAGCATACACTAGCATCTTGACAGTACATCTGAAATCTCTAGAACAAAATGAAGCAAATACACCCAAGAGGGGTAGATGGCAGGAAATAATCAAACTAAGGGCTGAAATCAACCAAGTAGAAACAAAAAGAATCATGCAAAGAATCAACAAAACCACAAGCTGGTTCTTTGAGAAAATCAACAAGATAGATAAACCCTTAGCCAGACTAACCAGAGGGCACAGAGACAGTATCCAAATTAGCAAAATCAGAAATGAAAAGGGAGATATAGCACCAGAAACCAAGGAAATGCAAAACATCATCAATCCTACTACAAAAGCCTATACTCAACACAATTGGAAAATCTGGATGAAATGGACAATTTTCTGGACAGATACCAAATACTAAAGTTAAAACAAGATCAGATAAACACTCCCATAACCCCTAAAGAAATAGAAGCAGTCATTAAAAGTTTCCCAACCAAAAAAAACCCCAGGACCAGATAGGTTTAGTGCAGAATTCTATCAGACCTTCAAAGAAGATCTAATACCAATACTCTTCAAACCATTCCACAAAATAGAAACAGAAGGAACACTACACAATTCATTCTATGAAGCCACAGTCACGCTGCATATTCTCCTTTGAAGATGGAATGGTTTCTGTCAAATCAGGAACTTGTCACAATTTTCTTTCATAGAGGCCTTCATAAAAGATTTTTTTCTACTTCTATCATGTTTAATGTTCCAAATAGATTTTAAAAACTGGTTGAGTGCATATTACTTTGAACTTCAGAAGATATAGTGTATATTTAAGAGGAGGCATTTAATTATTATAAATTATTTTGATGACTTAAAAAATGTCAATACTGAGTTATATATTTTAAAATACATTTTATTAGTTTAATAAAACAAACAAGCAAAACAACCATAAAAAGTCGATAAAGCTAATGGGTTCTATAGAAGCCACACACTAGCAAGATCAGCCTTTTAGTTTCCAAATCTGTGTGCATGTGTGGGGTGCATGTGTATGTATGTGTGTGTGTCTATGTGGTGTGTGTATACATATGTACATGTTTTCTTGTATGAGTACATGTGAATGTTTGTGTAGATGTCTGAAGAGAGCACAAATGTAACATGTCTTAAAAATTGCTTTTCACTTTATTTTTGAGACAAGGTCTGTTTGTCTGAACCAAGAGCTCACTGAAAAATAAAATCAGGCTGCCAGCAAGCCTGTAGAGTATTTTCCTAACTACTTATTGGTGTGAGAGGGGGCCCACTCCATTGAGAGCAGTGCTACACTGGCAGCTAATTCTTGTGATCTGCCTATGTCCACATCCCCAGCACTGGGGCTACAGGTGTGTGCTACAGGGCCTGAATTTTATGTGCAAACTGGGGATCCAATCTCAGTTCCTAAAGCTTGTGCACTTTACTGACCAAATTATCTCTCTAGCTCCTTGATATTTTGGAGGACAGAGTCTTACTATGCGGTCCAGGCTGCTATCACTCTGTTTCTTCCTTAGCCTCCTGAATACAGATTATAAAAATGTGCCACTATGCCTGGCTGAAGAATTTGCTCGTGTTAGTGGAGACATTTCCACAATGAACACGGCAGTATTCACTTTTGTATTCTGTATTAGCCACAGGTAATTCACTTCTTCAAGCAGTTGGTGTTGCATATATTAAGTGCCATATCAACTCCCAAACCTTTGTATGTGGCTGATCAGTTCATCTGAGCTGTGACTGGCTGAATTTTTTGTTGTTGTTGAACCTGGTGGATTCTGGTATCACATATGATGCAAGTTTGCAAGATGGCAGGCTTCAGTGGTGATTCCTGATGTGATATCTGACAGAAGAATCACTTTTGAGTAAATATCTGGAACAATAGATGCTGTAAACGTTCCCCTACAACTATAATCATTAACTAATGATTAACCAGCATCAGGTTATATTCATTAGTTTCTGCCAGTGAGCCAAACTCAACTAATGCCCAATTGCTCTTGATCCCTTCAGGCCCATTGCTTCTTTCCTTCAGAGGCAAAGTACTGCTTACCAAGTCTGGCCATCTGATGGCCCTCTCTGGGGGGTCTCTCTGACACCCACCAGCATCACAGTGTGATTGCGATGGATCTGTCATGGATGCCATCATGCCATCTGTCATGGAAGTCATCATGAATCTGTGTCTTATGTATTATGTGTGTGTGTGTGTGTGTGTGTGTGTGTGTGTGTGTGTGTGTGTGTGAGAGAGAGAGAGAGAGAGAGAGAGAGAGAGAGAGATTTTATTGTCCTCATGTCTTCTGAGAGCAAGACTCCATGAAGCTATCCAACCAATATAAGATAGAGCAGGGATGTGTACATCTATGTCAGAATGACTTCTTGACTCTGGGTTCCTCATAGCTCCTTATACACCGAGTCCTTCTAACATCCAATAAGGTTCCCAACAGCACTGAAAGCCTGGGCAGCAGGCAGTCATTCTTTCATTCTGCAGCCAGGAGGATACATCTTTTCTAACCCTTAGTAGTCTTTTAGCTGGACTACAGTCTTGGAGCACTTCCTTACTACCCCAGTTCAGTTCAAAGCTTTCCCTCATGAATGCTGTTGGAAATGGCCTTGGGCCACAGCTCTCTGTTCTCTACTGTAAACACTTTTCTATAGTGACCCTTCTTGCATGTCCCCTTAGCCTTGAGATTTATACAGATCTCATATCCTACCAAGCACTGAGGGTTGAGTTTGGCATCATCATCTCTAACTCACTGCCATACCACTACTAAGCATGGTCTAACACCAAGGACACACACACACACACACACAAGAACTATCATCTGCAGCTAACAGGATGAACAGAGGTGGGTCAATAATGAATGCGTGAGAATGGAAGAATTAGTGATTGAAGCAATGGTTTGAAATGAAGGGCAGTTAAAACTCCAAAGCAGTTGTTCTACGAGCAGTAAGGTAGGCTTCAGTGCGAAGCCTGGAGAGAAGAAATGTGCAACGTCAGAGGATTTATTTTTTAGTGCAGATGTGACTCCAGCTCCGAGGACCATTTCCTCATGGCCCTGCACTTCCACTAAGCTCACTTTATGAAGAAGTGTTCCACCGGTTTCGGGAATCTGTCACTTTTGGAAGGCCTGAGCCTTGACTCCTCTTTCCACACAACTCCACACCTGTCTGCTGAATGAGAAAGGAAACTCTGCATGCATTTCTGAGACACAGACTGCCATGACTCATTAACATACAACCACAACATAGTCGTGCTGTGAAAGATGATATTCATGTACACCAGCAATGTGCCAAGTATCTCCCAGCACTCGCTCAATCCTCCCAATGACACTAAGATGCTAGGATTTTACATCTAAGAAGAGAACATTGAAGGTTAGAGAACTTCATTATTTCCATAGAGTCGCATGTCTCATACATGACAGAGACAAGCTTTAAACTCTTATCACCCCACCCTACTGCCTTCTCACCAAGCTCTCAGCTCATCCCCATGGCTGGCTTATAGCATCACTTCCTTTCTCATGAATGGAGCACTTGGTATGATGCTCTCTGGCATCATACCATTTATTCCATCAGACATTTATTTCATAGGAATCTGGCTGGCTGATGGACCATTTTGAGTCTTATTTTATAAATGAGCATAAGGTTTGGGAAGACAGTAGAAACTGACAAAGATATTAGCTACGTTGACATAGTCCAAAACCCTTGTTCTTTGCAGTGTGCCATATACCTCAGAAAAGGCATATATAGTTTTCTTTCTCATGAAGTGGAAGGCTTTGAGGTTTTAGGAAGAGCTTTGTATTTGAAACCATACTATCTGTGGCCTGGTGATGGTTTTTCCCTTTCCAGCTACATTTTGGGCATACAATTTAACATTTCCAAGCCTCCGTTTCCTAATGTGGAAGATAGAGTCTAACTATGATACTTTATAGGATTGCTGTGAGCATTAGACAAAAAGCTGATGCCCAGGAAATCTCCATGCAAACGTTTACCTGCGTGGAGAAGGGATTTGACAGTTATAATTGTACTCGTCCTCAGAGTGAATAAAATGAACCTCATGGAGATGAAATGACTGCAATAGACACAGAGAGTCGTTCATTAGCCCAGGAATGAAGCCCAGATGTCCCTAGGCAGAGGTCCATGTGCTTTTTGCTCAGTGGCCAAGAATCATTATTTTGCAAGGGTAAGCGTCTGCCAGCACCACGTGCCTCCCCTCTTCCTACACACCTCATCTTCCCCTCCTCCTGCCCGCCCAGCTCTTTCAAGGCCCCTTGACATTCAGGGTAAAACTCCTTTTCCATCTTCGCTTGGCTTAACTGTTGAATTAAGTGTTCTTATTCTGTTAAGAAGTTCTACCCAAAATGAGCAATTTTGAGAGAAGGCAGCATGAGTCCGCTCAGGCCGGCTTGTCAAGAGCCCTAGCGCCTCCGCTAATGAACATCGTTTGGGAGCTGGCTGGGATTAAGCCATTATCTGTGTGACCTTCACATGACCCATTATAGACCCAAATTCATACATTCCAATTCCGTGTCTAACGACGAAGGCCTTGCAGCTCCTTTCCCCTCCAATATCATTCCTCTTCAATCTCCAGGACCCATTATGCAGCAATTTTGCTTTCTCCAATTTCATTTTTTACTTTCAAAGTAAATGCCACTTGTCAAACAATCCACATAGTCTTTGGATCCCTCTCTGCTAAATTATTCCTGAACTTGATTTTTTTGGGGGGCCCCACTCTAGGTGACCTAAATTCTTCTCTGTCTTCTACACTTTCTCCTTTTTCCCTGAAGGCAACCACTTGCGGCTTCATTGCCGAGAGACATTTTGGAATCATTTATCCATTAGCCCAGTTGGAGAATTATCCTTCCTAGCTGAAATAGCCAGTGTGATCTCTTATCTGAACTCCAGACAGAGCTGATCATCTGAATGAGAACTAGCAGTGGGATCCTTCTCAGATGATCCTTCTGGAGCTAAGATCCAAGTCCTAGGCACATCTAAACACAAGGATTGTCTCTATGTATAGCTTCTAAAAGATCTCGATTCTCTTGGAAGGGTGGTGAATCTCAACTAGGTTCTTCTGCTTGCGGCTCATCTCATATTAGATGGCCTGTACAGACTCTCTGTCTTTCTGCCTGGTGCTGTCAGCTATAGACAGAATGTGTGATGGGAGAAAATTGTTCCTAACTAGCAAAGAGTAAGTGTATATAATTGCCTTCTGGAAGTAGAAGTGAAGAACTACTACATTGAAACCATGGCTGTTAACGCATGGTGAAACTGACCCCACACAAAGGCCAATAGCTTTGCTACATTCCACTCTGATCAGATAATGGGTAGAGCACTGGGCTGGGTGTGAAGGACCCCAAATCCAAAGGACCTGGCCACATAGATAAATGCTCAAGGAATAGCCAAGCTTGTGAATCCAAAGAATGAGACCACGTATATCGATTCTAAAGGGAATAACCAAGCTTGAGACCAAAGTATGTGAAAGATGGGTAAAGGAATTAAAATATGTAGCCTGGAACAGAGAGTGCATATGGGTTAAGCCAAGTGGGAAAGTTTGTCTCAGTCTCCTGTTTTACATATTAGAAACTTGAGACTTAGCACAGAACCAGGGAATAACCAGGGTGAGCTTTTTAAAGAATAAGCGAGATCATTTTGTTTTGCCATCGGAAACCTTCCAATGACTTTGCCACCACTCTTGGAATAAAGAGTCAACCCCCAAGCCTGAGATCTCATATGATGGGTGGCACTAGCTTTTCTGGGTTAGGGAGAGGACCAGCACTAAGCTTCACCAATCAAGAAGCACTCCCACCCTCCCAATATCAAGGCAGAAGTTCACTCTGCTCTTTTAATATCAATGACACTGTAAGCTGTGGCCCAAACCAGGCTGTGAGAAGCCCCAGGTAGCAGTCATTGTAAGCCGATATTCAGAGACACATTCATGCATGCAAAGGAGCTCACCCACTTCTTCTACACGACGATGAGAAACAAGAGCAGCCTGGACCAGAAAGTACCGAGTAACAAGCTGTTCCAAGGAAGACAATGCGCATCTCACAGGAATGAATTACAACACCATTGCACAGATGGTATCTGCCACATGTAAGCCCATGAAGCCTGTTACATTTCATTCTAAATAAAAGAGTTGGAATGATAACAGAAAAATCAGAGATGACTGCTTGAGGGTAGGCAAGAAGTCTCTATTATCCCAAAGGTGAAACCTCTCTGGCTGCTGGCGGCTCTTCTGAGCATGGTCACTTTGCAGTCTAGTTAAATGTCAGTCCCACAAGAGCATTCCCTGCCCATGCTGTCTGAAGGCTTGTGCCTCCTGGAGACCTCTGCCTCAGCTCAGGACTTTGTGTGTTCACTCACGACACTTGTCCTCATTTACTTATTTGATGTCAGCATTTTGTCTAGCCTTCTCTCCCCTTGCCTACAAAACTATGTTCTCCATAAAGGGAGGAATCTTAGCCAAAATATTTATATTTATTAACTTTCTTGGTACTGCTTAACAAAGTATCCCCAAATAGAGTCTCATCAACATGATAAACCCTGATTGTGCCATTGTTCTGTGAATCTGGGATTCAGATGCAGCTTTTCTGAACTGAATCCCTTCAGGTGACAATAGGTGCAGTTAACTGAAGACTTGGCTGGGGCCTCAGCTCTGCTGTGTTCCAAAATGGCTGCACTGGGGCTGCTGCAGGCCAGAAGCCTCAGCCTCTTCCCACATTGTCCGTTTCTATCCTACTGAAATGCCCTTTCCCCAGCTGCTCAAGAGAAAGCAAGGCAGAAGCCATATTGTCTTTTATGAACTAGCCATGGAAGGCGCTCATTGTTAGAGTTTTTTCAAAAACGATTTTATAACTATAATTGCTGGTTTTACTTATAATTCTGACAATGTTAGTAGTAGTAAATTTCATCTGAAAGAACAAGCTGTAAAGTAGACAAGAAAACTCCCAAAGGATAATACAAGTGTAATTTGGACAAGTATTCAATGTATTTGCAAACAAGATAAAGTGGTTCTCTCTCTCTCTCTCTCTCTCTCTCTCTGTGTGTGTGTGTGTGTGTGTGTGTGTGTGTGTGTGTGTGTGTGTGTGTGTGTGTAAGATTTACCTATCTATTTATAGATACCACCACTGAGCTAAAAAGCTGGCTCATTGGGTAAAGAGTTTACTGGACGAGCATTAGGACTTGAGTTCAGATCCCCAGTGCTCATGTGAAAAAGGTGAGTAGGTAGAGTAGGCCTGTAATCTGATCGATAGGAGCTGGAGAAAGGCAGGGCCCAAGCTCACTAGTCAGCCTGGCTCGCTGAAACAATAAACTCCAGTTTCAATAAGAAGTCTTTTCTCAAAATTGCTATGGTATAAAGTTGATAGAGGAGGATATCTCCCCAGCCCCAGAACTTTAAAAACCTTCGAGTTATGTTTTATTTATTTTTATTTGTTTATTTTGTTTTGTTTTGTTTTTTGAGACATGATCTCTCTACATAGCTCTGGATGTCCTGTAACTTGCTTTGTAGAGCGGGCTGCCTTCAACTCACCAAGACCCGCCTGCCCCAGCCTCCCAAGTGCTGGGACTAAAGGCATGTGCCACCACCACCCAGTTAAAGTTATCCACGAGGTTCACTGCTTTGGCTGCTGTCAAAAGGACTGTGCTTTTCATCTTGTTTTCATAAGAGTTTTGATTAACATAGAAGTATATGCTTTAGGTTTACTGAAGCTGGAGTTGATGAAGTGTTTTTGAAATTCTACTCTGACACCATGAAGATGTTTCTGAGGCAGTTGTACGACACTGAGTCTTCCAGTCCCATTTTCTCCTTGAAGGTTAAAAATGGAATCCAACGTTAAGAACAGTGCTATGTTTACTTCCTTTCCAGTGCTCCCTATAATGACATGATATACTGTGACTTCTGCAATATCTTATTACACCAGAGACGGAGTCAACAACGTAAGGGGTTCATTCAAGTGTGTGATTCTGAGCAGGAGTCTGGTGAGCTGCCTTGCAAGTCCAGCTACCATACAAACCCTATTCTGCAGCTGCCAATATAATGTTAGCTTATGTTAGGTTCTTAGTATACGTAATGAGTTTATTTAACAAAGGAAGGAAGGATGGAACTCAGTGTTACTAAGATCCATCTGAAGTCAGGTGTTTAATCTCTTATTGGTACTCTTCCTATACAACAAAGCCATCTTTAAGACTTCCCTACCCTTGGGACTAGTGGTTAAGAGCACTGGTTGTTCTTCCAGAGGACCCAGGTTCAATTCCCAGCACCCACATGGCAGCTCACAACTGTCTGTAACTCCAGTACCAGGGGATCTGACACCCTCACACAAGACACACATGCAATCAAAACACCACTGCACATAAAATAAAAATAAATCATTAAAAAAGATTTCTCTACCCTCTGCTCCATTTTCCAATATCATCTCATATATCCCCATCTTTCCCAGATGTGTCAGAACAACAAACCCTGAAAATGATTTTGAGCAAAGATGCCATTGTGAAGAATGCAGAAGTGCGGGACAGAGGCTCTGGATGGCTAAGAGGATGTGGGATGTCAGATGCTGTTAGCATCACTTGATATCCAAAGCCATCACTATGACACTTCATCCTACAAATGAATCATCAGTGTGTCAGTTTGGCCAGATGTCTAGGGTGGAGCTTAAACTTCCACTTAGATGACTGATGGGAATTTGAATTGCTGGTGGTAATAGAGAAACAATCCCACTTCTCCAGAAGGTATCACTAATGACACCCTTGTGGAGGATGTTCATGAGAGGGATCCCAGCCGTAAGCCTACAGTGTGGTCAGAAAACAAATGATGGGAAGATTAGGAGAAAGGTGCATGTAAAGACCAAGACAGTAAAATGATTTCCTCAGCAGTACCTTTGTATGGGATGGAGGGGCTATGTTTTTTAAGGGTTTTGCGGGGGGGGAGGGGGGGAGATATATTTGCAGGAATTGATGCATGTGTGCATGCACCTGTGTGAGCACACGCCCGTGTGTGCACGCATGTGTAAGTTAGCTTCTGGTATCCGCCTGGAAATCTGAGTCATTTAACTTGTTTAGAGTCAATTGCAACAAACCAGGTGGCTGTATGTCACTCATGCAAATCACTTCTCCTCACACATGGCTGTAGCCCCAGCTGCCAAAATGTTGTCATGTTCTTGTCTCCAGAGCCTTAATAAGAAGAAAAAAAATACAGTCTGGAGTATAGATGTACCAACAGTCACCACTGAGCCTGTTAACAGCTCATGACCAAGCCTCTCCCAAGACACAGGAGCAAAGGGAATGCAGATGGTGCTGCAAGCTAATGGGTCCAGTCTCTGAGGTCAGAGCATCTGCTGACCTACTTGGGGTATTCTTTATTTGAACCACAGAATCTTGAGTAGGGAACTAAAATATCACCTTCCTGTCCTACATGAGTATTACTGACTAATTCTGGGCTCAAACATTTTAGGTGCCAATAATGCCCTAATTTTTGTGAGGATTCAAAAAAAGAGTCAAGATATCCAACTGTTTTGATTTTGTGGTTCAGAAGACAATATTCAAATGGTACACTTCTAGAAGGAGCATTTAGTGAAACCTAATCAAATTTTAAGTATACAGTACTCATGGTTAACTACAGGCACTGTGTTTTATGAATGATGCCCAGAACTTACTCATCTTATATAACTGAAACTATATACCCACTGAACAGTAGCATCCTGTTTCCCTTCTCCCCAGCTACTGTCAACCAACATTCTCCTCTGTGTACTTGACTATGTTGGCTCCCTCATACAAGTAGATTCAACTGTCTACTCTTTTGTGACTAGCCTGTTTGACCTAGCACAATATGCCTCTACTTTCACGCATGTCGTAGCATGTGCCAAAATCCTCTCTCCTTTTTTAGGTGTTCAGTAGCATGCTGTCTTTTGATAGTAATGACAGTGAGAAATTGGAACTTGTTTTCTCTAATATTTAAGTTAATTTTTAACTGAAATATTGTATATATGACTTATGTTAGCTATAGAAAAATCAGAAGATATATACAAATAAATAGGAAGAACCCATCTGTAACTTTTCTAAGGATTTATTGTCATTACTGTTTTTAAATTATGTGTGTATGTGTACACCTCTATGTAGATATATGCACATGAGTGTAGATGTTGTTCAAGTCCAGAAAAGGGCATTAGAGTCTTAAGATCTGGAGTTACAGGCAGTTGTGAGCTATCCAAATGGGTTCTGGGAACCAAACTCCAGGCTCTGCAAGAGCAGTACACGATTTTAATCACTGAGCTATCTCTCCAGCTCCCATTTGTAATTTTTACAGCAGGGATATGTAGGTACTTATTGCAACATTTTCCCCAATATCAATTGTAATTTTTAATGTCATAATGCACATGGCTTTATTACCTGCAATGTCCTTAGCAATGCTTTGGTTATATCATTCTCTACTAATAAGTAACTATAACTGCTTATGACACCACTGTATACTATTCCATTATATGAACACAGCCTAGACTATGAACAGCTTCCTTTTTATAATTTTCTATTGTAGTCAGTCCTGTGCTCCTTTGTGTTAATCACTAGGCAAACCTTTATTAGCTCCGTTGTCTAACTCCAGCCTCCATTCATAACTCCCCTGTCTGTCCTTATTATAAATAATTAAAGTGTTTTACAGTTTATGCTTATCAAATTACATATTAATGGCTCCTAAGGCAAAAGATCATTACTATGATTAATTACAGCAGAGACATTCAGTTCACATGAACTGGATCCTCACTTCATGTCAGAAGCAATGCCTTCATCTAGAGACTGAACTTTATAGGCCAGAAGGATCTTTCTCGAGAACAGATGCCATTCTTTAGTAAGGACAGAATTACGTCATCATTTAATAGTACAGACAGGAAAAATTAAGTTGCAAGATAAGAGGACTGGATTAGAAAAACAGTTTACTAGATTGTAACCAATGCTGCAAGGTGGAAAGAGTGTGAGCCTAGATTAGATGCAATGAGGTGGAAGCTTGGCACTGACCCTTGACTGCCGTGGGGTGTTGAACACCTGACTTCTTTGAGCCTGGGCCTCTTTATCTGTAAGATGCTTCTTACTGCTGAATGCAGGGTGCTCTAGTTTGGCTATTTTCTTGCTGTGATAAAACATTCTGATCAAAGGAGCTTGGGAGCAAAGGATTTGTTTGGTTTACACTTCCAGGTCATAGTTCATTACTGAGGAAGTCAATGCAGGAACTCAAGCAAAATCAAATAGAGACACCATGGAGGAACCCTTCCTATTAGCTCATATTTTCAAAGACCTATGACTAGCTAGCTTTTTATACAGCACTGGACCACCTACATAGCGTTAGTATTACCCACAGTGACCTGGGCCCTCTTATATTGATAAGCAATTGACCCATGTCCTGATAGCACGTCTAACGATTTGGGTGATTCCTCGGTTGAGATTCCCTCTTCCCATGTGACTCTAGGATGTATTAAGGTGACAATACAAATGAACACAGGGTTATTTTAAAGATTAAAATGATATTAATTATATATCAATGTGATATTTTTGTCATAGGTTAATAAGGGGAGGGAAATCTTCTCTTCCTATGCAGGAAGCAACAGAATAAAATAGAGTAAAATGTCCCCTGCTTGAGTATCAAGACTTGGAAATCAAGATTTTTCTGCAACTTAGAAGACACTGCCTCAGTCTGTTGTTCCTAAAAATTTGGAAGACTCCTGACAAAGTCACCACATATTGCTGGGTCTCATTAATAAAAGAATTTAAGAATGGATTTAAATAGAAGCTCAGGGACAATTTTATTAGAGTTTAAAAGAAAAACTCTGGGGTGGGCAAGCTGTGGTCTTGGCGGCTGCCTGGAGGAGGGAGATGTGAAAAGAAGAGAGAAAGCCGTGCCATTTGGATTGAACCAACATGGAGGAAAGTCAAATGACAGACATTTAAGCATGTGGCCGGGAGGGAAGACTTAGAGAAAGAGTCAGAGACAGGATGCTTAGAAAAGGAGAAGACACTCTTCAGAATGGTCCAGAATAGTGTGGCTATAGCTTTCTAAGTGAGTGCACTAGGGGACAGGAATTCTGGGAAGAAAAAGCACATTATTTCATTAAAGGGACAATTATTTCTCCTAGTTCTTTAACATTCTTAAACCCACCTTCCTAGAGGTGGTTCCTTGGCCAACTGCTACATATGCGGCTGGAGCCATGGGTCCCTCCACGTGTACTCTTTGGTTGGTGGTTTAGTCCCTGGGAACTCTGTGGGTACTGGTTGATTCATATTGTTGTTTCTCCTATGGGGCTGCAAACCCCTTCAGTTCCTGGATCCTTTTTCTAACTACCCCATTGGGGACCCTGTGCTCAGTCCAATGGATGGCTGTGAGCATCTACTTCTGTATTTGTCAGGCACTAGCAGTGTCTGGTCTCCACTCAAGCCAGGTATTCCATTCTTGTGTGTAAAGAAAGCAGTTTTTCCTATAATGGGATTTTATAGCTACTGTAACACAGTTCTACCTTAAGTACCTCAGACAAGCAGAGTCCTCCATAAAAGGGCAGACAAAGTATTTACATCCACACTGAGACACTTTTCCCAATTTAACAATTATTTCAGGCAACAGGTACAGGTGTGATTTCTTCTGGGTAGACTAACCATCTTGGTTTGTGGGGGGAGAAGTGGGTGGGGTGCTGGGGATGGGACCTTATCTAGGATAGGCACATGCTCTACTGTTGACTGCAGTCCCCCAGCCTTAGTCATCTTGATATTAACCTCTTTACGCCAATCTATATGAGGCAAGTGGGAAAACGAGGTCATTTCATTTCAAAGTACTCAGTTGTTGCCCAAGAAAAACAATCAGGCTTGGAAAGGTGCAGCTTCATTTAGTTTGGCCAGAATGATCTTCAGCACTTTTCATTCGGAATTATCAAGTCTCAGTCTTCTTGTGATGTTTGCTTTCCACTTACTTGACATTTTGACACATGCATTATATGCTATGCTCTAGGCTGAATCTACTGGAACTACAAAGATGGCAGAAGCATCGTCCTTGTTTAAAAATAAAACCAAACCAGTCATAATGGCTAAGATCAAAAACTTAGGTGACAGCAGATGCTGTTGAGGATGTGGAGAAAGAAGAACACTCCTCCATTGCTGGTGGGAATGCAAGCTGGTACAAGTACTCTGGAAATCAATTTGGTGGTTCCTCAGAAAACTGAGCATAGTACTACCTGAGGGCCTAGCTATACCTCTCCTGGGCATATACCCAGAAGACACTCCAACATGTAATAAGGACACATGCTCCACTATGTTCATTGCAGTCTTATTTATAATAGCCAGAAGCTGGAAAGAACCCAGATGTTCTTCAACAGAGGAATGGATACAGAAAATGTGGTACATTTACACAATGGAGTACTACTCATGAAATTCTTAGGCAAATGGATGGAACTAGAAAATATCATCCTTAGTGAGGTAACCCAATCACAAAAGAACACACATGGTATGCATGACTTGATAAGTGAATATTAGCCCAAAAGCTTGGGATACCCAAGACACAATTTACAGACCACGTGAAGCTCAAGAAGAAGGAAGACCGAAGTGTGGATACTCTGGTCCTTCTTACAAGGGGGATCAAAATACCCATGGGAGGAGATACAGAAACAAAATGTGGAGCAGAGACTGAAGGAAAGGCCATCCAGAGACTGTCCCACTTGGGGATACATCCCATATACAGTTACCAAACCCAGACACTATAGTGGATGCCAACAATAGTGCTTGCTGACAGGAGCCTGATATAGCTGTCTCCTGAGAGGCTATGTCAGTGCCTGACCAATACAGAAGTGGATGCTCACAGCCATCCACTGGACTGAGCACAGGGTTCCCAATGGGGGAGCTAGAGACCCAGGAGCTGAAGGGGTTTGCAGCCCCATAGGAGAAACAACAATATGAATCAACCAGTACCCCCAGAGCTCCCAGGGACTAAACCACCAACCAAAGAGTACACATGGAGGGACCCATGACTCCAGCCGCATATGTAGCAGAGGATGGCCTTGTTGGACATCAATGAGAGGAGAGGCCCTTGGTCCTGTGAAGTCTCATTGCCCCAGTGTAGGGGAATGCCAGGACAGGGAAGTGGGAGTGGGTGGGAAAGTGAGCAGGGGGTGGAGGGATGGGATAGGGGGCTTTTGGAGGGGAAATGAGGAAAGGGGCTAACATTTGAAATGTAAATAAATAAAATAAAATAAATATAAATTAAAAAAACAAAACAAAAACCCTTACTTTACTGTTAAACTAAGTGGGGGGGGGAATGCAGGAGTCACTAACAAAGGTATATAACAGTGGCTGGGGAGATGGGTAGATCAGTGGGTAGAGTGCTTGACCCACAAGCATGAGGACCTGGTACCTAAATAAAAACCCATGTGTGGTCATGTGTGCCAGTAACCACAGCATCCAGGGTAAAGACAGGAAGACCCCAGGAGCTTGTGGGCCAGTCAGCCTCCTTGAACCTTCCAGCTTTGTAACTGGCCTCTCTGCCAGGCACGAACATATTCTAAGGAGACACCGGCATGCCTCTCTTTGGCTACAAGACCATTGGAAGATTAGACACCAAGAGCTTAGAATTTTCCCAGGAGTGTCTGGCTGGGAGGAGAAACCATTGAAGCCCAGATGTAACCAGAATTTTATGTCTTACTGATGACCTTGCTTGAGAGAAAGGCTGAATGCCTGAGAGCCTTGAGACTACGGTAGGCAGGGAGCCACACCTTAGCCAGACTGCTTGGGTTTTCTAATCCTTGCATTCTGTTGAAGCCCTACCGTTATGACCCTCAAAGATAGACTTGGATCTCTCTGTCACTCTTCCCAATGTGGCATTGAATAAATCTTTTTCTGCTTTTCGCCATTAGTTCAACTCTTTGAATTGGCTTACCGAGGATGAGTGTCTAAATCTGGCTTGTTGGGGACACAAGCAGTGAGCCCTAAGGGCAGGATCCCTGATAACCTCTGCTGGCCTCCTCAGTCCACACACAAGAACCCACATGCACAGACACACAGGGGCATACAGACACACACTGTACATAAACACACCCACAAAGAGACAATTTTTAAAAAGGAAACAAATGAGTTCATTGTAATAGAGAAATTCTAACGTGGTATGTATGAAGAAGCCACGGGGAAAGCAGAGATCATCAACCTCTCCAAAGGTGGTATTGCTGGAGTAATGAAGTTTGAATGTCTCAATGCTTTTTAAGTGGGCAAGGAGGGCTGTCATTGTTCGGGGCGGGTTTGGGGAAGTCTGAAAGTGTGTAGTGGGGAGCTGAAGCCCACTGGGAAGCAGGGCACTGAGCTGGCCTCAGTACTCTCCTGGTTGGCTCTAACCCTCTCCAGCAATGGAATTCTAGCTGAGGTCATCTAGTCTTCCGACCCCAGCCAGCTGGGACTTTACTTGCCCAGAACTTCTCAGGAAGCTCACACTCAATAGCAATGTCCCTTTCCTTCTCAGTCTTAAAAGTCTTTTTCTGAGCATGCGCATGTGTCAATGAGGCCATGCATCCATTGAGCTCTGCTGGACTTCTGACATTCTTTTGTGCAAATGAAAGCTTTCTGAATGCTTGCTGCACCCTGACCTTCAAAACACTTAATGTATGATTAATATGTGGTAGGGTTTCTCTTTATAAGATTTGAGATTGTTATATTTATGTGAGCAACAAATGTGAAGCCAGCGTTCACCCCTTTTAAAGGCTTTTCCACTATCATTCACACAGGGAATAAAAAAATTAATGCAATTCTAAATAATCTTGACCTCTGGAGAAGGCAACAAATGTTATATTTGATTCAAGGTAATTTTGTTAAAGGCAAGTGAGAAAAATGAACAGTCCAGCCATATGGAGCAAGGATAGTCAAAGGCTGACCTATCTTGGAGGTCCTGTTCCACACCAACAGAGATAAATGGGTGTATCTGCGGTTTCTGACCTGGAAGAACTGGACAGAGGGAAAGAAGGAAGAAAGAAGGGAAGGAAGGGAGGAGATGTCCTTGAGTTCTGTAAATGGCCCTTTACTAACTAAGCCTTTTACTTATAAAGGATAGAGACTCAGTTCAAACTGAGCTCAAGGAAAACATTGGTACATCCTTTAATCCCAGAACACATGGGACAGAGACAGGCAGGTCTCTGTGAGTTTGAGGGCATCCAGATCTGCATAGAAAGTTCCAGTTACTCAGGGTTACATAAAGAGACCCCGTCTCAAAAAGAGAAAGGAAGGAAGGAAGGAAGCAAGGAAGGAAGGAAGGAAGGAAGGAAGGAAGGAAGGAAGGGAGGGAAAGAGGGAAGAAGGAGGAAGGGAGAGAATAAGATAGAAAAGGAGTAAGGAAGGGAGGGAGGGCAGGCAGGCAGGCAAGTAGTTGAAAAGTAGACATCTTAGCTGAAAACTTGAGGAGTAGGACTGCTCAGACATGCTCAAACAGAAACCCTCAAAAATGCTGTGCTGCGTCTTTTTATTTCTTCGTGTTTCCCTGCTTGTTTTCTAGCTTCCTTTTCAAGCTGGCCTTCCTGTCTTGATGACAAAATGATCCCTCACTGGTTCCAGTTCATCTCTTCATAGGCCAGCAATCCTACAGGAAAGAGAAAGTCTCTCTCTGCCCAAAGCCTTGACTCGGATTCTGCGATTGAATCTCACTGTGCTAGCAGGGGTCATGTCTAAGTCACTGGACTAGTTGCTATGCACAGAATATGTACTGAGGTTTGAAGGTCATCTGCAAAACTCAGGCTGAAATTTAATTGTCATTAGAGCATCTAAATAAAGAAATGAGCAGAATTTGGGAAGCAGAGTCAAAATGATCTGGGATTCAAAGCTACATAATGAATTTAAGGCCTGACTGGGACATATAACAATACCTTGTGGTGGTTTGAATGAGAATGCCCCCAGAGGCTCATATGTTTGAATACTTAGTCCCCAGTTGGTTTGGGAAGGATTAGGATACGTAGCCTTGTTGGAGAAGGTGTCATTGGGACAGATGTTGAGGTTCAAAAGACTTCTGTGATTCCCTCTCTCTGTCTCTCTTTCTCTCTCTTGCTTTCTTTCTCTGTCCTTGTCTTTGTCTCTGTCTCTTTATTTCTCTCTGTCTCTCTCTCTCTCTCTCTCTCTCTCCTCTCTCTCTGCCCCACGGTTGCAGATCAAGATGTGAGCTCTCATCTATTTTTTTTTCACTACACCATCATGGATGCTAACGTTCTGAAAGCATAAGCCAAATTAAATTCTTCCTTTTATACGTTACTTAATACGGCCATGGTATTTTATCACAGCAATAGAAAAGTAACTAAGATAAAGCCCTTTTAAAAGAAACAGAAGAAAGCAGAGTGATCTTCCAGAGGTAACGAGGCCATGAGGGCTCTGGGAATGTAGCAGTGGTGGGAGTGATAGTGACCCAAAGTCTGAGTTCATTTTAGGATTGAGTTCTGCCCAGTTTTCTTCCCAGTGTCGTGGGTGATTATTTACCCTTCACTGCGCAGTCCTATGACACAGCCCAAGGGCCCTTGCCAGCTGCCAGCATATAGTAGGCATGTGATCTCAGACTTCTCAGCCTCCAGAACCACAAACCAAGTAGATCTCTACTGTTCTCAAGTTACCCCATCTGCGGCACTCCACAATAACAACTGAAAGTAAATAAGAGAGATGGCTCAGCGATCAAGAGCATTGATTGCTCTTCCAGAGGACCTGAGATCAGTTCCCAGATCTCATTATAGATAGGATCTGATGCCCTCTCCTGGCACACAAGTGTATGTGCAGATAGAGCGCTCATTCATTAAAATAAATAAATATTTAAAATAAAAGACAGTGGACTTACTTGACTAGCTCAAATCTCCGATGGGGCTAGAAGATGGAAGGTAGGCACGTGGAAGGCACCACACAGGCCTGGTAAGCTGAGATACAAGATGCATGACTTACCAGCGATGACAGTGACAGGATCCCACTTCCCAAGTCTGTTTTCTCCTTAGATATTCTAGTTGTGCCTTCCAGTCTCCTGGCCACTGGATGTGACCATGAGACTGAGTTCTAACCAATGGAAGGTGACAGAAAGTAATACAGATTTCCTCTAGGCCCTTGAAACCTGTCAGCAACTTTAGAAGCCTCCAAGAGAAAACCAAGGACATGCAAAGACAGAAGGGACTGGATCCTTACGTCTTAATGGTTTGGAAGAATGATGACCAGTGTGCATTGTGAATATTTTAGCATGTTTTTTGTGCTAGGCAGTGGTGTTTTGAGCTGGGCAGTGGTGGCGCACGCCTTTAATCCCAGCCCTTGGGAGGCAGAGGTAAGCAGATTTCTGAGTTTGAGGCCAACCTGGTCTACAGAGTAAGTTCCAGGACAGCCAGGGCTATACAGAGATGTGTTTCAAAGAGTGTGTTTGTTATAACAGCTAATGTTAACTGGTTGAGAGAGGTACACATATATATAGGAAAAAATAGGAGGGGTTTTTATTTGAGTGGATGTAAACTAAGCAGCTCGTGTCCACTGTAAGCATGTGCCTGGAGCTTGAGATCTCAGTCATCCTAACTGTCAGTTACCATGGGGTTACAGACTGCTGTGGTCAAGTAGCCAAGCAAATATGGCTATACTGCCTGACTGCTGCCAGTCGGTGCCCAGCCATGGCTTTGCCATTTCCCGCCGACCCTCCTTTTCTTCATCTGAAGTGTTGATGGAAAATTTGCCTGACTGTGAGAATCGAGTATAACAATGGTAATTCCAGTGTGAGGCAGACTTTCCAAGGCTGGCCTCGGAACAGCCTGTTAGGGACTTAATGAGTCCATCCCACTTCATTTTATTGTTATCCACAGAACCTTAAAAATTCACATTGATCAGAGCTGGAGAGATGGCTCGGTTCTGAGAGAACTGGCTGCTGATCCAGAGGATCCAGGTTCAAGTCCAGTTCCCAGCTGCCACGTGGTAGTTTACATGGGCCCCAGACATGAAGATGATCCATAAACATCGATACACATACGATAAAGTAAAACACAAAAACATATTTGCACCTGGTTAGGCTTTGTGAAAGAAAACCTGCTACATATCTTGGCCTCTGGAGAAGACCAACTCTACCGTAAGAAAGCTTGAAGCTTCCTTCCCCACTCCCCTGTCTCCTTCCCCTTGGTACTTTATCTAATGCTTATGCTAGTCACTCCTTCAGTGGGTATCGTCCTCTCCCCACCTGGACTATAAAATCCAGCTCAGTCCTTTGGCTGCAGACTGCAGAGTGAGACTTGTAAAACCCAACTGTGTTCTATCTCTGGGAATAGAAGTCTCTGCTCTTAGTCCTTAATCTAAGGTGCATGAAGCTCACCCCAGCATTTGGGAACGTTCTCAATTTGCCTCATCCTACTCTCAGCTCATGTCAAGCATTAGCTAGACGATACTTAGCTGCATTCAGAATGGTTGGGACCAGAGGTCCAGAGAACCAAAGAGCAGAGAACACAGGGGGACAACTGGAGTTGTTCACTGGACAAGTAGAGCCAGACAATGGGTGGGGTGTCAGAGTGGGGAAGGAAGACTAGAAGTTAAAATGAAGGACAGAGGGTGTCTTAGTCAGGGTTTCTATTCCTGCACAAACATCATGACCAAGAAGCAAGTTGGGGAGGAAAGGGTTTATTCCGCTTACACTTACACTCAGCTGTTCATCACCAAAGGAAGTCAGGACTAGAACTCAAGCAGGTCAGGAAGCAGGAGCTGATGCAGAGGCCATGGAGGGATGTTCCTTACTGGCTTGCTCAGCCTGCTCTCTTATAGAACCTAAGACTACCAGCCCAGAGATGGTACCACCCACAAGGGGCCCTCCCCCACTTGATCACTAATTGAGAAAATGCCCCACAGCTGGATCTCATGGAGGCATTTCCCCAACTGAAGCTCCTTGCTCTGTGATAACTCCAGCCTGTGTCAAGTTGACACACAGAACCAGCCAGTACAGAGGGGTACTTGAAGAAGATAGATGGTAGGTAACACTGAAGAAGGGAACTCAAAGCTATCTGTGTGGAAGAAACTAGAGAGGAGACACTTGGAGTACAAGTGACAAGGAGACAGGGGGGCCTGGCCCCCAGTGCTGCAAGACAGTCAGGAAGGCAGCGGGAGCAGGAGAAGGTCATTGGATCTGGCCAAGAGAGTCTACAGTGTTTTCTCCAGAACAAAGTGGGTGGGAAGAAGTCTGCTGGTCTGAGAGAAGAGAATAAAGGAGGAGAAAAGAGAGGAGAGAGGGGGAGGAGGGAGGGGAAGGGAAGGTAGGGGAAGGTGCAGTGGGAGGAACTGGCCCTCTTCAGAAGAATGGCTGAGGTAACCTGAGTCCAGCCCCTAAGAGGCAGTCCTTTGTTCCTGGCCTGTGGTGGTGGGCCCGCAGTTCCTTGCCTGAGCTCCATGGAGATTTCTTCAGTCACCACCTGTTCCCTGAGGCCCAGCCAGGCAACTAAAGCCTGAGCTGTTACCAGAACTGGTTCAAAGGGACCGAACAGCAGGTGTTAAAATCCCATTCACCTCAGGAGCACCTTCCTCCTTGCCCACCTGCCTCACAAATGTCTTTCCTCCAAAGCTCCTGGTGGCTGGGCCATGACGCTAATTCCAGCCCAGCAGTGACCAGCAGCAGGATGGGACCTGAGCACAAGTCCCCAGAGAATCTAAGCACAGTATGTAGCTGTGTATGTTTGTTAGGCAGGTCACATCTCCTGCCAGACCCTCAGTCTCTTCATCTGCACAATGGAGACAGCAACACTGACCTGAGAGAACAGACCTCAAAGCCAGATCAGAAAACATGGCAAACCCTTCCCAGAAGGTTCGTTGTCTAGAATGTTTGATGTGCGGATGCTCATGTCCGGAGCTCGAGGCGTGCCATTCACAGGTTGTTCCCTTCTCTCACAAACTCTATCCAGCACTGTGACCTCTCCATAGGTCATATATAATATTTCATAGGTCATATATAGCACATCATAGGGCATATATAGCACTCCATGAGATGCAGATTTAGTGTTTCTTCTTCTTTTTTATAAATAAACACAATGAGAAGACTTTGAAGCCAGGATGTCATGATGGAAGGATTTTTTTTGTTTTTGTTTTTCTGTTTATCAACAGACCAACAGCATCCCACCTCTGCCACTGCTACCTGTGTAGTCAGCACTTGTGGGGACATCATTGCCATCTAAAAATCCTGCATCTGGGAATGGAGAGAACTCCTCTGACCTCTTTGCACACCAGGCACACACATGGTGCACAGATAGACATGAAGGAAAAACTCATACACATAAATAAAATAAATAAACAAATTTTTAAAAATCCTGCATTTGTGGGCTGAGGAAGTGATTTAATGATAGAGAGCTTGCTTAACACACAACAGACTCTGGACTATAGCCTAGGCACTTAAAAAAAAATCCTTCCATCATGACATCCTGGCTTCAAAGTCTTCTCATTGTGTTTATTTATAAAAAAGAAGAAGAAACACTAAATCTGCATCTCATGGAGTGCTATATATGCCCTATGATGTGCTATATATGACCTATGAAATATTATATATGACCTATGGAGTGCTATATATGCCCCATGGAGTACTATATATGCCCTACGGAGTGCTAGTCATGCCCTATGGAGTGATACATGCCCTATGAAGTGATTTATATGCCCCATGGCATGCTATGTATACTCTGGAATGCTGTATAGTCTACACTGTGGAGTCCTGCATGGACTGCCTTTAGGGGTGTCTTATTGCTGCATAGCCACTCCCAACCCATCTCCAGGCTTTTACTCTGACACAGCCTTACTTGTGCTTTATCATATTCAAGTGTTTGCTCACCCAACACCTTCAAGGGCCCCCACACGATCCTATTACCAACTGCACTCCTGTGACCCAGCTCCCGGCCTTTACCCCAGAGCTATCATATTTCATCTCATTTTCCTATGGGCTGTCTCTGCAGAACCCTGACTATGTTGTGTTTACATGGAAGCCCTTATTTGCTGGGACAAGGGCTTTGTTCTCTCTGGTTATTCTGAGAACCTAAGACAGTTCCTAGCAGGTGATAAGCCCTCAGTATCTGTTGACTAGAAGAAAGAAAAAAAAATGGATGATTGTACTTCCCAAGTCTGTCAAGCTAAAGGATGTTTTTGGTCCTGTCTGGCCCACTCCACAATACACAGCTCCATATACAGATAGAGCACTTCCTCTCAAGCCTTGGTCTAGGCGGTACCCACTCATAAAGTGCAAATTGCTTGATTTGCTCTGTAGAACTGTTTTGCCTCAGAATCAATTCAAGCTTTGACTCTGCAGCAAAAAGAACACTCCTTCAATTGTTTTTACTATGAAAACACTAAACTGGGTATAGTAATTCACACCTACAACCCTGGGGACCGAGAAGCAGACGTACCATGAGTTCCAGGCTAGCCTGGGCTATAGAGTAGGACCTTGTGTCAAATAAATAAATAAGATGAATAAAATTCAAGGGGCTAGAGAGACGACTCAGAGGTTAAAAGGTTGACTGCTCTTCTAGATGACCATGGTTCGATTCCCAGTCCCCCACATGGCAGCTACAAAAGCCTGTAACTCCAGGCCTAGGAGATCAGGTACCATTTTCTGGCCTCTGCAGACACCAGGCACACATGTGGTACACCGGCATACATGAGGCAAAACACTCATATACATTAAGTAAATACACTGAGAAGGCTAGGCTGATTCCATGACAGGCTTCAAGCTGGCAGTTAAGGACACTAGGCCTAAGACCTGGGCAAGTCCAGGCAAGTCAATTACTAATAGAAAAAAAAAAAAACCAGGTTCCAGCCTTCACGCCCAGAGAATGGTTCCGGAATGCCTGGAGATAGAGTAAGATAAAGGTCTTTTGCCCTAGGCTTCCTCAGCAACAAATTCCAGTCCCCACACCCTGGTAACGGAATGTCCCAGTCACCTGGCCTGAAGCAAGGACAATGGGTCAGCAAGTTTCCAGACTTCCTCAGCAACAGTTTCCAGCCCCCACACCCTGGGAAGGAGATGCCCTTAGAGATGGAATAAGATAGCGCTCACCTATCCCAGAATCCCTTAATGTGCTTTAAATCAAGACTGAAAGCTCAATTGGTGGTCTCTCTCTTGGTAATGGGAGACCCCAGCATCCTGGACTTCTGCAGAATAAAACACCCTTTGTGTTTTGAGTCCAGGGTATCATTCTCCCCAAATTATGAACCGTTACAACATAAAGTTTAAAGTTAGATTAATCAAGGGGCTGGAGAGATGGCTCAGCGGTTAAGAGCACTGACTGCTCTTCCAGAGGTCCTGAGTTCAACTCCCAGCAACCACATAGTGGCTCACAACCATCTGTAATGGGATCCGATGCCCTCTTCTGGTGTGTCTGAAGACAACGACAGTGTACTCGAATAAATAAAGTTAGATTAATCAAAAAGTATTGAGAAGTGGACATATTCATTATAAAATGTTGTATTCAAAACAATAAACATTTCTTCCTCTTTATCACTCTTCTCTGGTCCCACACCATATCCCATCAAGCACCATTGCTGTGTGTCCCTGAAGACTCTTTCTGTGCCCAGACACAGGTCTACACACATGTAATTCTCTCATCTAGAAGTTTGTGCATTGTGCTCAATCTGCCACTCAGTCACACACTTTAGACATCCTCCTACCTGACTCATTTCAATCTCTAGGGTTGCTAGCACCCGCCTGGTAGTCCTGGATACAGATACAATCAGGCCTCAGTGTAAGTCATGTGGAACACATAGGTGATCTCCCACTTGGGGCTAGGACAGATCCTGCTGTACATATGTGCTGCATATAGACATTTCTGTAGAAGAGTTTACCTGAAAGACCAAGGGATGTCAGAGGATGCAATTGTATTTATGAACAGTTGAAAAGGTAAGTAATTAAGTTAAGGGACAATGTTTCATCAAAAGACCCACAACCTACCTGACATGGCGATATATACTAGCAATTCTAACAGGTGAGAGCTAAGGGCAGGAAGATCAGGAATTTGAGGTCATCTGTGGCCATATACTCAGTCCTAGACCAGCCTGGGCTACATGATACAGAACAAAGCAAAACAGTAAACAAACATCAACAAAACCACAGAAAACACCAACAAATCAGTTTAGCAAAGCCTTGGTAACAAGTCTGCTGGCAGAGGTCAGTGAATGGCCCTTGATAAGGACCCTTTTGTGGCTGTACCATATCAAATCCTACAGCTACTTTGCAAGATAGGCGTTACTGCTGTCCTTTGAAATCTGAAGAAACGAAGGCCTGGATATTGAGATACCATGTCTAAAGTCCCCTTCTATTAGGTGGCAGGGCTGAGGCGCAAGCCCAAGCCTGTTAACAAAACCACACTTTGGAGTCTCCATTTTCCCTGCCTCCTATCTAATAGAAGAAAACACTGGTCTGTAAACCATGCTCAGCTGCCAGCTCTGCTCTGAGTCACCTACTGCTTCACCTAAACACCATCTTCACATTCTCATAGCTTATCATGGAACCCTGAAGACCAACCAAGGCTAAAAATTCCCTGCATGGCTTCCCCCCAGCCCCGGAGAGAGTAGAGAAAACTCTTTGAAGCTGCCTCCCATTTAGGAAAAACCAGTCTCAACTGCCCCAGCTTTGGTGCATGATTCTGGTCTGGAAGAGTTCTGTCCAGTCCTGGAGCACAGAAAGAAGAGGTTACTGGGGGCCCACAGAAGCTGTGCAGTCCGCCACTGCCAGGAACGGCTCCCTCGGTACAAAAAGGCTCTGAGGTGTTTTAGTAGCTTTATTCCCAAGTGGCTATCTGGCAAACAGAAAAGGCAAAGGGCCCCAACTGTAATCCATGCAGAAATCCACAGCTGGGAGGCTGGGGAACAAAAGCCATTGAAAATAAAGAGCTGGAGGAGTAGCTCAATCTGTAGAGTACTGAGCATGCCTGCCGCCCTCAGTTTGATCCCTAAAACTATATTAATGGGGCATAGTGGCGCATTCCTGTAATCCCAGCCACGGGTTAGTGGAGGCAGGGGGAATCAGGAGCTCAAAGTCATTCTTGGCTATATATTGGGTTTGAGGCCGGCTTCCAATACATGGGGCCATGTTTAAAATAAGAAGAAAGGGGGAGGGGCCGGTTATGTAGAAACGGGCTGGTGGATTTAGGAAGCCCCAGCATGAAGTGGGCTGGGAGAAGTAGGGAAGATCTTCCCATGTGACTTCAGGTCCAAACTTGCTCTCCTATAGAGTAGCCCGCGGTGCCCTTGCAGACGTCGCTTACGTGGAGCAAACCACTGCCCCATGCCTTAGGGACCCTGAAGATGGACAGCTTCCATCTCACTGTCGCCACTGGTCGTGGGTCTGCTCCCCTGGGACCTTCCTAGAACAAGTTCAGTCGTACCACCTAGATACAGCCTGGAGATGCGCTCCAGTTCTCCAGCCTTTAGGAACCTTCACAGCGGGGCCGAGGGGTCCAGGAGGGAAGCTTTCTTAACAAACAGGTCTAGCCTTTCTGGTTAGCAGCCTGCCGTCTGGACAAAGAAAACCAATCCCGCCTTGTCTTTTGAGTCTGCGGCCAGAGGGGGAGGGAACAATAGCCTGGGGAGAAGTCGGGGGAGGCCTTTGCCTCTTCACATCTTAATGAAGGTGTGAACTTTGAAGCTGTATTACGAGCACTTGAAAGCCCAGCCCTGCTTAAGCTTCTTTCAGCTGTTCACAGTCGCCCCGATAACGAGACTGCAGCTGTGTGGGAAGCGCTAGGGCAGAGAAGGGGAGGACAGGGTTAGCGAGGCAGGAGCCCAGAGGACCCTGGCAGAAAAGCCACCCTTGGCTTCAGCCCTGCCCCGTGACCAGGCCTCCATGGCCCTCAGAGACAAGGAACTCTCTGTTCTAGCCAAAGGAGGGCAGTCACCTTGTTACAGACAGGAGGATAGCTGGGAGTCCTTTTGAAAACTTCCTCAGTGATAAATATATATATAAAATAAAATTAAAAAAGAGTCACCCCTGGAGGTCACCTGATGTCCTCGTGTCATCCTGATGCACACAGGAGTCTCTGTGGGGCAGAAGGGACAGTGGCCCTTCATATGGTCACTTGGCCAATCAGTGACAGGTCAAACTAGCTCCAATTCAAGTCTTTTCCTACTCCACAGCCAACTCCTCCCTTTGAAGCCTTCGGGTCAATTCTGAGTGTCCACTGAAATGTCAAAATATAATTAGGGGCCAGCAAGATGGCTCAGCAGGTAGAGGAACTTGTCGTGTGAGCCTGGAGATTTGAGTTCACTCCCCAGACGCATGTAAAGGTAGAGAAGAACACTGTGACACACGCTCTCTGCCTGCCATGCACACCATTGTCTTATGTTTTTTGACCCATCTGCACTGGATGTGCTTGATCACATATGGACATGAAATACGTCAGACTGCACACTTGCCCCCGATTGGATGTAGGTGGGAGGTCCGCAGACAGGAAGTACATCAGGATGTATGCTTGCTCCTGATTGGATGTAGGCAAAGGAGGTCCACAGGCAACAAAGGAGGTCCACAGGCAGGAAGGGCATCAGGATATACGCTTGCTGGGCCTGACTAGACTTGATGGGAGATGGTGGCCTTATTGGTTTGCTAAGGAGAAGGAATTCTTCCTTGGGCTAAAATGGAATGGGAGTCTCTAGCTGATGAAGTTCTCAGTGTGAGAAGTGGCAGCATCTGATTCTCAGATTACCCCTCCTTCCACCACCCCACTCCCGCCCTTCCAATTAATGGGTGCCAATTGGATTGAAACAAGGATTTATGAGCATATAAACATGGAAGCTAAAACATAGCCTGGGATGAGGGGCAGACCGGAGGTGAGGACGCTGGAGCTCTGGTTTAACAAAAGGACAGGAGCTGAGCATGGTGGCACACACCCTTACTCCAAACACCCCAGGAGGTAGAGGCAAAAGGTTTGCTTACAAGTATGAAGCCAGCCTGGTGTACATAGAAAGTTTATGGCAGCCTGCATACATATATCAGACTGTCTCAAAACAGCAAAGAGGAGGAGACGAGAGGGGAGGGAAAGGGAGAGGAGAGAAAGAGAGGGGAGGCGAGAGTGGGGACAGATTAGCCCATTAGCCATGGAGGTAAAGGACAGAGGGTTTGGAGTAGAGAGCATTTGAGCGAAGAAATTCAAGGTTTTCTGAATCTGTGCTGAAAAGCAGGTGCTCGTGGGGTGTGGGAACCAAGGGTTGCCTGATCACTCCGGTCTCACATCTTGGGCTGATGAGCTTGGACCTTAAATGATGCTACCTGGAATATTTCTAAGACTAGTTTTAGAAACATCCCTTCAGCAAGAAATACAAAGGATGCTTGGAGAACACAGGAAGAGCTAGCTCTCAAGAGACCACCCAGGAAGCTGTTGAGACAGACATTCAGGTGAGAGCTGAGGCCAGTATAATGTCACAACTAACAAGTGTTTGGGTCTAGGTGAGGCTGACATGGCTCAAATGAGAAGGGTTTCTTTCACCGGTTGAAGCCAAGGCTGGATTTGGGTGACTGACAGTAAATAGACGGCTCTGCTTGACCGTCATAACAGAATCTAGCTGCCTGGAAACTTCTGGTAGCCCATCATATATGAGGAAGGCATATATGGTTAAAGAGATTCCTTTTGCTTGTAACTCCAAGAAAGGTGAGGGAATGTGGTTCTTAGTTGGATGGTCATGTGTTTACCTGAAAATAAGAACTTTCTTTTACTCAAAGGGCACAAAGACAATGAGTGCTTGATGTAGTAGTGGCTCTCACAACTCCAGTAGAGAAAACGCCCAGAACCAAGGGCAGTGTTAAAAGTTGTATATTTCAAACTTTAGAAGGAAGAATTTAGAAGGCTTCTACCACAAAGAATTAAACATTCGTAAATACAAGCTGTTGAACCTAGCTGTGCATCAAAACATCCCATATGCTGACATGGTGCCCTAGCCTTTTGAGGGATGGTTTCACTGGATAGTTCATACTGCTCGGAAGTTTATGAATCTCTTGTCTCAGCCTCCCATGTGCTGGGATTACAGACATACACCCAACCACACTTGACTTCTTTTGGACAAGGCAGTTTCTCAGACTTCCTTTGTTTATGTTTCTGACAGTTGTAGGAAACACATGGTCAGATATGCCCCGGGGTGGCAAAATGAAAAATAAATATAGCAGTCATAAAAATAAAGCCACAGGGAGATACAACCACAAATATCATGTGACGTCCTGGATGGAATCCTGGACCAGAAAAAGATGTATGGGAGAAACTCGGAAAAGCAGTGCATTTAGTTTAAGATCAAAGAAGATGTAGTTGCTAGAGAGATTATACCATTACGAAGAAATGGTATATATAGTAAGGCAAGTTCAGTCAGTCATCAGAGTAGATGGCAAGACCTTATTGCTAAAGACACCACACACTTTGGTTATAAAGAATATAGATAAACCTGGAACTGGACTAGATCTTTCCTCCATGCTGGCCAGTGTTAATAGTACTGGGAAATGTTGTAAGTTTGTAGGAGGAGAAAAAGGCATCAGTAGGCTTATCCATCTGTGGACCCTGAGTACCATAATACCAACCTCTCAGGCAAGATGCGTGGTACCCTTTTGTGCAACAGTAGCATGATTATCTGGGAACAACCATTCTGAGATTGGAATTAAGTTCCACTCTATAAGAAGTGGTACTGGAAACTGGGTCACAAACTTTTGAATAGGGAGGTCACAAGTCTGGAGGGGCACTTTACTGTTGATGCTATGCTGAATCCAAATATGGCTAGACCGACCTGCAAATATTTATGTTTATTGTCTTAGACTGCTGATGCTCTCAGCCTTTGCCAGAGAAGCTTTTTATTATTTATTAGTTTGTTTGTTTGTTTTAGTGGGTGAAAATTGATCCAGAGACTCATAGCTAGTTGAGAATAAGCGACCATTGAGTGCTTAGTTCTCAATAACATCTTCATCAACCCTTCCAAGACCCAAGAAACATCATGGAAAGGCAGAAGAAAGACTGGAAGAGTTGGAGGTTGAGGAGTGCTATGAAATTCTGTCTTCTAGATAGGTCATGACCACTGTAGTCACAAGCACCCAGAAGCTATGGCTAGCTACACACACACACACACACACACACACACACACACACACACACACACACACGAAAGCAGGAGAGGGCTAGCTGGGAATAAGGAGGTCGCTCTACATTGAAGATGTGTATGAAACTGTGAAACATTAAATTTAAATGTTTTAGGAAAGAAGAAAGTAGTAGGGCTGTACTATTTATGAAGACTCCGAGAACTGACCAGATCCCACCTATTAGAGGGTTAAGCATATAACAAAGTCAAAGTAAGTTCTTTGAAAGACATTACCTTGAGTAGAGAGCCCAAGGGTCTCCTGCTCACACAATCCACCTACAAACTTGTTTCTTCAAAATGTATTTCCCTATGTTCAGCCACCCAGGTTTTCAGAGTCTACTGCAGCTATGGTCCAAAGATACCAAGACGCTGGCTAGTGACAGACCTGGGTATGTACTTTCAGCATGCTGGCTTTATAAGCACTCTGGATGCAAACGCTACAGGTTTGTGGAGGCTTCCACCAACTTTCAAAAGCAAGCCTAGGAAGCCAAAGTGATTGGTGGTAGTCAGAGTTGCTATAGCCAGCCACTGAGAGGATGATGTGTGAGGCTGTGAGAATTATGGACGCGTTATAGATACCCAGGAAATTAGAGATCCCAGAAATGTAGAATATGTGCTGAGGAATTCCAGAGGTAGAGGCCTACAGCCCAACAGAGAAGCCATGTGTGCTGCAACTATCGAGGCCATAGAGTAGGACTGCCCGAGGGCTTCTGACTTCAGGGCATGCCACTGAATACCCTGGATGCAGAGATGTATGTTCATGTTTCCCCTAATATGTGTTGCCTTGATCTGATTTTTCTGTTTTGTATTACTATTCATCCTTTTGGGATGGGTTTGCTTTAAGACACTGGGGACTATGTAACATCCATTACCATATACCATAAAGCTTGCAGCTAATGCCACCTTCACTGTCAAAAGAGACAGGAAGTTGGGCTTCTGAGGAAAGCTGGGCATGCTGAGAGTTGAGGACTCTTGGAGTCAGACTGAACTCACTTCTTTCTTTAAGGTGTGACCTTCTGAGGACCAGGGCAGAGTGTTAGGGATCAATACAAACGTTCCCAAAGGTTCAGCTTTGGTGCCCAGCTGGTGGTGCTACTGAGAAGTAGTTAGGTCACAGGAGTGCCAGCTTCATCTGGGGATTAACCCATATGTGACGTCATAGCCAAACGGGCTCTTAGAAGGTAGCATCTATTTGGAGGAAGTGGGTCACTAGAACATACTTTTGACAGGTATATTTTGTCTTCATAATCTTCCTCTTCCCTTCCACTCTTTCTCTCTCTCTATGCCTGTCTCCTTCCTGTCATCCTATCCCCCTCCTTCTTTCTCCTCCTCTGGCCCCAAGAAGTAAACAGCTTTCTTCTTACCACATTCCACACTGGTGCGTGACCAAATCACAGACTAAAAGCAATGGAACCAGCTGACCGTGTGCTGAACCCTCTTTGTATTAGTTGCTTCTCTCCTCACTATGTGCAAATATCTGAGAAATTAGCTGCTTTAAGGAAGGAGGGAACTGTGAGCAGGGAACAAGACAGCACAGGATGCTGTCCACCTCAGTGGGGAAGGCCCAGCAATGGTGGCTGTGTGGAGGCAGGAACATGCTGTAGGAAGAGGGATGTGGAGGCAGTGGAGGAGGAGGAGGAGGTTAAGGAGGAGAAGGTGGAAGAGGTAGAGGAATAGGTGGAGGAGGAGGTGGAGGAAAAGGTGGAAGAGTAGAAGAGGTGGAGGAGGTGAAGAAGGAGGTAGAAGATGAGCAAGAGGAGATGGAGGAGGAGGAAATGGAGGAAGAGAAGGAGGAGTGATGAACTGATGAATCAGAGAATGGAGTCCCTTGGTCCTTGACCCTCAGCTTGTTTTCGTCTTTATTCTCTTCTTTTATTATTCCATTAGGAACCTCAGCCTATAGGATAGGGCCACCCACATTCAGGGCTGTCTGTACCTCCTTAGTAAATTCCCTCTGGAGAAGCGCACATACACATACCCAAAAAGTGTTTCTCAGCAATGCCTTCTATGTTGTGTTTTGTCTTTTTTAATCCAGCAATGCCCTCTGTGTTGTGTTTTGGTTTTTTTAATCCTATCAAGTTGATAATTAAAAAAATGGCTATCACAATCTGAAACCGTGAGCTATCTTTATTCTTTTAAGCTGCTTATCCTTGTCATGGTGATAGAAAGTTGTGTAAGCAACTAATAGGATGGGAAAGGTTTCCAATGTAAAGCACATGGAAAGATACCCAGAATTTTGTGATGTTATTAGTGAATCCTAAGACATACAAAGTGCTTGCAAAATTATATCCATGGGCTCTGGTGCTTTTTATCATGACTCACAAGAGCTGATTGGTAATATTCTGGAATCTGGCCAACCATTGGATAAAGCCCGAGTAGCCTGAAATTGACTGTGGTCTTACCATCTACACTATAGAAATTGGCAAAAACAATACACACTGGCATTCCTTTTCCTGGAAGCTGGTTTAGAGACTGTTGTTGTTGTTGTTGTTATTTCTCTCCCTTAATAACATAAAGCAACCTTGTGGAAAAAAGTCACTATTCTTATTTCTCAGTTTTCTCTTTCTTTTCTAGGATAGTAGCTCCCTAAATTGCTCAGGCTAGCCTAGAACTCATGGTCCTGTTGTCTCAGCCTCCAAGGTGCTTGGACAGCACCCTTGTATCTCAGAACAAAGCAAATGAGATTTAGCTCTAACAACTTGTCTGAAGTCAACAGCAAGCCACAAATATTTCCCTCCTCAACCGAAAGTCCTGGGGTAATGTTTACCCTACCACACCAGCAGGAATCTATCAATCTAGTGGAGAGCCCTGAGCACACACAGCTTCTGTCTTGGTTTCTGGCACTCATGATCCTTTTCCAGCCACTTCAGTGGAGATGTGCTCTTCTGCAGCCTTCCGTTCCCTCACAATATGGCTCTACTTTCACATCAGCAAGCCAGAGTCCTCTGCTACCACAGAAAGGTCAGAGGGGTCCCATTCTCTCTTCAAGGCTCCCTGTGTTAATTTCTGTGTGTCTCTAACCACACTTCTGTGTATCCCTCACTGTTTGTGTAGCATCCTTATGTTAAGTGCCTTCAAGGATCCCAGAAACGGCTCATCTCTCCACACTGCAGTGGAGAGAACTGAAGGTCAGAGCCTCTATTTTACAACTGAGGAAAGTTGACTTGGCCAAGGCCACCTAAGGAATTGGAGGTAGTGGCAGCTGGCTCTCTTTTTTCTCTGGTCCCTGCTGTCCCAACCACTGGTGAAGGGTGGAGCAGCAGCTGCAAGAGCTGCAGTCGTTCCCCTGAAGGAGGAGAAAATGTCAAGGGCTATCCAGACTCTACCCACGAGGTGCGAGCTTATTACCAGCTAAGGTTAAGGACGGAAAAAATATTCCCTGTGTCAGGAAACTACCTACCAATTACAAACTTCACAGGAACACTGAAGCATCGATACGGTTCACAATCAAGACTCTAAACCCATCCTGGTTGAGGGCATAGTTTGCATTCTCTGGCTATGAGACAACACTGACATAGATCTGGAAAATAAATAAATAAATAACACAGAGAGGTTTGTGTTGCCAGATTATTCGAGCTGACATTATTACTATCACGCCCAGTGATTAAGAAGAAAATAAAGGCTGAGTCCCACTTGTCTAATTTGATTATCAGAGAAGCCCTGTGTTGATTGCTAACGTCTGCTTACAATTGGGGGCAGAAAAGAGAGAGCCAACCAGCTCAAAGCCAGGCAATCACACACAGGGACCTGAGGTCTGTCTAAATGAAATTTAATAATAAGTGGGATGTGCTCCCAGATAAAGAGGTAAATAACAGACAGCGAGAAGGGAGGTTCGGCTTGTATAGGCAGGAAGGGGATTCTAGCCAAGCTGGCATGTTTGGAGAAATGGCCTATGTTGAAAGAGAAAGACAGGCTCAGGGCAAGAGGAAGGGAGGGAGGCAGAGGACAGAGAAAGCAGACGATGAATTACAGATGAGGCTTTTGTGAGTGTGATCTCAGGAGAGGATTGTAAGTGCATTTAGGGTCGAGAGCAAGAAGTATTGGTGGATAGAAGGGAACTGAGGCTGAATCACAAGGATCCTGGAGCCAAGGGAAGAAAGATTGCAAGATGGAAGGCCACCAGCTGCTGTTTAAACACTACCTTCATGTGGCAAAGGAAAGAAAGGAATTATCTCAGAGTCTGCTCTGCTCCAGTACTAAGGAAAAAAACCAAGAACCAGGCAACCCCTGTGGGTACCAGCAGATCTCACTTGAAGACACCAGGCCATACCATAGCCTAAGGATGCTTACAATTAGTGCAACCTGCAATCAGATGTGCCAGAGGAACACCTTCTGGGTGGTGCTGATACGGGAGGGAGTAAAGGATGCTAGGCTAATGTTGGGCCTGAAATTGTTCTGTCTTGTCTGTCAAATGAGTACAGTTACATAGTTCATAATTGGAAGTAAGAGGGTGAGGAAGACAATTTAAAATGAGGGAACTAAGGTCACCCTCTGGGGATGATTAAAGCTGCCAGATCAAAGCAGACATAAGCAAAAGTCCCCCTAAACCATAGTTCTCAACCTGTGGGTTGAAACCCCTTTGGAGTCAAATGATTCTTTCATAGGGGTCACCTAAGACCATCTGAATAGACAAAAATTTACATTATGCTTCATAACAGTAGCAAAATTACAGTTATGAAGTAGCAACAAAAATAGTTTCTTGGTTGAGGGATCACCATAACATGAAGAACTGTATTAAGGGTCACAGGTTGAGAAAGGTTGAGAACCGTTGCTCTAAACAGTCAAGAAAGTACCAGGTATCGTGTCTCATGTCTTTAATTCCAATCCTTCAGGAAGCTTAAGCAAGAGGACAGAGAGGTCCCAACCAGTTTAAGCTACATAGTGAGACCCTATCTCAAAAACAAAGAAAACAACAAAACGCTGGGCATAGCGGTACACTTAATGCCAGTACTTAGGAGGCAGAGGCAGGCAGATCACTGTGAGTTTGAGGCCAGCCTGGTCTACATAGTGATCCAGAGCTACATAGTGAGACCCTGTCAAAATAGACAGACAGACAGACAGACAGACAGACAGACAGACCTAATGATACTGAACCGAATTTTGGACTGAATAGGAGATGAATCCCTAGCGAAGAGGAGTAGAGGCCATACCTCTCTAGGAAACTCAGTTCCCAGGCCTAAAGAGCTCTGGCGCCATCCCTGTGGAGGCCATCTTAGAGCCAGGCAATTGCATATTCTAACAATCTTTTAACTCCACATCTTGGCTCTAGTCTTGACAATCTTAACTTAAGCTTATTTTATTCCATGGGGGATATACTCTCTTAATTTAGAATCTCCCCAGTGCTTGCCCCTATAGCCTTCCTTAGAGAGCAAGGCCTATTTGTTGCCAACGAAGAAGGAAAAACACCACACCACCTGAGCACTGAGGATTTTTTTCTGTGTCCTACCAGCTTCCCAGGTAGAGAGCTGTAGCCAGCCTTGAGTTTTGCCCTCAAGGAGAGCCAGTTCATGGGAAAATCAGGCAGAACAACAACAGGATGTGGGAAATGTCTCAGAAGACCTGCAGCTGAGCCACTCAGCGAGCTGTGAACCTCTTACCTGTAAAATGTGCGTGCCAAGCGCTAAACCAGCACCATGCATGCAGTGATCTCTCAATTCACGAAGACTATGAGCAGACCCATGGAGCTCGATAGAATGCATGCTCGCTCTTGGTGCCCACTGTCCTCTTGACTTTGGAAACTTTTATTTCTTAGTGCCAACATATATATATATATATATATATATATATATATATACTGTACTGTGCTGTCTCATTACAGATCCTATACGATTATCAGGACATGCGCCTTGCTGCATGCAGAAAAAGGAAAACAGCTTTGTTTAAAACTGAAGCAATCATTTATAAAGTGAGGAACAGAAAGACCTTCTAACACATTCACAGGTTATTTTAATATGTTCCAAATAAATGCTAAGAAAAGGCAGTGTTTATAAATAGTCTTCAAAACAGCCCCCTCCGCTTTGTTGATGAGTGTTCTCCAGCTTGTCACTGTCCCCATTGTGCAGGCCCCCGGAGCTGAATATAATTAAATCCTATTACCCAGGAAAACTTGCAGCATGGTTGGTCTGACAAATTTGATAAGTTATTAACTCAATCTTTAAATGTAACGAGATGAATTCTGGACCTGGGAGTTGGGGATGGATGAGGCGGTACTGTGCCGTTCCTGCCCTCAAAGAGATTATAATCCAACAGATGGCATGCCCATGGAAATGGTCGGACAGTCCCAGTCAGGAGTGGGAGGTCACTAGGACCCAGTCAGCATCCAGAAGCAGCAACCTCCAAGCTCTCAAGGTGACAAGGTTTCTTCTGCCTTCCTTCCTTTGTAGTAAGAGATAGCCCAGGAAAGTGCCTGCAGATGTGACCTCCAGTCAGACTGGCAGGGTGTGAATCTGGCAGGAGTGTGGCTCTGGTTCCCGGGCTCCTGCCTACTAAAAGCTCTTGTTTTGAGGGATGGTTAGCATCCATCAACCACAGTGTCCTCCTCGGCTTTAAAATAGGACTGACAGAGCTAACTACTTTTTTTTTTTTTTTTTTTTTTTTGGTTTTTTCAAGACAGGGTTTCTCTGTATAGCCCTGGCTGTCCTGGAGCTCACTTTGTAGACCAGGCTGGCCTCGAACTCAGAAATCCTCCTGCCTCCGCCTCCCAAGTGCTGGGATTAAAGGCGTGCGCCACCACCGCCCGGCCAGAGCTAACTACTTCATAGTTTGGATGACGGAGGAGACAATGGCCACAAAACAAATGGCAAAAGTGGGACGATGACTCACTTGATAAAATACCTGTCTCACAAGTATGAGGCAGCCGGGCGGTGGTGGCGCACGCCTTTAATCCCAGCACTTGGGAGGCAGAGGCAGGAGGATTTCTGAGTTCGAGGCCAGCCTGGTCTACAAAGTGAGTTCCAGGACAGCCAGGGCTACACAGAGAAACCCTGTCTCGAAAAAACCAAAAAAAAAAAAAAAAAAGTATGAGGCACCCCGGCTTGGACCCCCAGAGCCCATGTGTGAGGGCTATTCTTAATCGACAGCTTGACTCCATCTGGAACTAAAATCCAAAGATCAAGGGCACAATTGTGAGGAACTTGTTATGTTTTTGCTTTATTTGAAGTAGGAAAATCCACTTCCAATCTGGGTCTTTGAGTTACAAAGACACACCTTTAATCCAGGTCTTTCAAACTGGGAATTGGATCTTGAGGCAAGAAGGCATATCTTTAATCCATACCTTTAATCCAAGACACACCTGCTGGAGGTCTGTATAAGGACATGAAAGACTAAAGCTTTTGCTATTTGTCTGCTTTCTCTTGCCTTGTTAGCAAGTCCATTCCTTCACTAACATTATTAAAGCCTACTTCTTTGGGATTCCACCATACATTGAAGCCCAGCTGAGATATCCAGCTTTGTGGATGGAGCAGCTACTGGATTCTTGGACTGTGCCTTGACTACCAGCTATCTCTGGATTAGGGACTGCAGCTTGTAAATCATTCTAATAGCTCCCCTTTATATATGTGTATGTGTGTATATACATATATGTGTGTATATTTGTATATATATATATATTTATGTGTATACACACATAGATAACAGATAGATAGATAGATAGATAGATAGATAGATAGATTTATTCTATGGGTTCCATTACTCTAGGGAACCCCAACTAATATACTATAGACAAGGCTGGGTGAGGCAACACATGTCTGTCACTCCAGGGTTGGGCTAGGGCATGACGATAGAAAAATTCCTGAAGCTCATTGGTCAGCTAGCTTAGCCAAATCTATGAGTTCCAGGCTCAGTGAGAGACCCTGCCTCAAAAACTGAAGTGGAGAGTAATGGAGGAAGATGGCTAATGTGAACCTTGGCTTCCACATGCATGCATGTACATGCATACCTGTGTACTCACACACATTTGCAAAAATAAGCACATGAACATGAACACACTACATACACACACACACACACACACTACGCATATGATAATGCATGCCACATGACAAATTAGTGTTCATCTTATTCAGCTCACTTTCCCTCCGCACCTATCATGAAGATGATTTATAGCAGGCTCCACTATTAAATGAGTAATGAGGCATAGAAAGAATAAAACAAAGAAATAATGAATAAATTATTTAACGAGACTGTCATGAGAATAAAAGTGAGAAGAATGACTCCTGTGTTGTTGTTTGTTTGTTTGTTTGTTTGTTCTTTAGCCGTGAGGATCAGTCCCAGGCCTTGTACATGCTAGGTTCGGTTCTACCATGGAGTCACCCTCTAGGCATGAGTCATTTATTCCTGATCAGAAACAGAAACAAGGTTCTCAGGGTATAGCATTTATATGACCCTTGGAGAGTACAGTAGATATGCATGAAATGAGAGCGTAGCCTTGGAAAGAACACAGGAACTGTAGAATACTTTTGTGGAAAGGGGGGATTTTAGCAGAGATCTGAGAGGATACTGGCTCTTTAAAGTGCCATTCTGGTCATACTCAAAGAATGGTAGAACTCTCCACATAGATACAAGGGCACCCTTAGAATTCAGATGGGAAATAGAGAGGTGGGTGTGAACCAGAGCAAACAAAGTGCGTGTGAACAGAGGAGAGTATGGGAGTTGGTGGAATTCGGGGATAGAGGGCAAGAGGGAGTAAATAAAGTTTGGGGGCTTCTTGCCTGGGTGGTCTGCATGGCTTTTATTACAGAAATCATTATTAAACCACAGAGAGAAAATGATGCATAAACCAAACAATTGTTCAGCTATTTCTCCTGAATCTCATAATCCTAGATTATCGGAGACAAGACCAGGCCCCCAAACATTTACCATCTGCTGCTTCGATTCTGCTCATCTGTGTCCTAATTCCAAGCAACCTCAGGACCGCTTTCGTTCTCGGAAAGACCAGCCTTACCCTCTGTTAAGGGGTACCTGCCCATCACTCCCAATACTTGCTTCCAGGTTGGAGTTCTGGGATCTGGGATCAACTGGGATCCTCTTCTTTGCGTGACTGCTGTGTCAGACATAGTCACTTCAGTGCATAACCAGGACTGTCACTATTATTTTTTAAATTGTTCATAAAGATAACGTGAAAAGCCTTACTGCGTATTTTGCTGAAGTCAACATGCATGGTGTCTGCATCGATATGCTTTATTATTCCACTCTGTCTGACCTTAAAAAAAAACAAGCAATCAAAAAGAAATGTTCGTGAAGCTAGAAATGAATGACCATCCACTTCTGTATAAGTGTGTAGGAACAATTTGTTTAGTCATCACGAAGTTGACTTCCCAAGTCCAAGTTTAGAAGAATGTGTTCTGTCTATCTGTGTGTCTGTCTGTGTGTCTGGTTGTCTGTCTGTCTGTGTCTATTTCTGTGTATATCTGTGTGTGTGTGTGTGTGTGTTCAAAAGTGTGTGCGAGTGCACACATGTGCACATGCCTGTAGAATCCACACATCAACCTTGGTTGTGTTTCTTCAGGAGCTGTCTACCTTGTTTACTTTTTTGAGACTGAGTCTCTCACTGTGACCTGGAGCTCACTGGGCAGGACAGGCTGGCTCCCAGTGTTAGAATCATGGGTGTATGCAAGTATGCCTGGGTTTTTACATGAGTTCTGGAGATTGGACTCAGTTCCTCATTCTTGCACCTACGGTGCTCTTTTTGGCTTTTTTTTTAAAATTTACATTCCATACATTGCCCCCCCCCACAGTTCCTCATCCCATTCTTCCTCCCCCTTGCCTCTGAGAGGGTGCTCTCCCTCCCCACCCCCAGGCATCCCCCTTCCTTGGGACCTCAAGTCTCTTAAGGATTAGGCTCATCTTCTCCCACTGAGGCCAGACCAGGCAGTGCCCAGCGCTCTTTTGTATTTTTAGTCACATGACTCTTGCATCTGCTGCCCTCCCCCCTCACACAAGTTGCTGTGGGTATAGCTGGTTCTGCCTCATCACTGGGTTCCAGCTCAAAGATATCCACACCAGGGAAGACTTCTGCAGTAATCTTCACCATAACTCTGATCATACAAAATTTTTAAAAGGTCTGAAATAATTTTACTCAATTGTTTACTATAAACAGAAGTTTCCTCATAACAGGGTTGCTGCATTTTTCTGACTTGGGATATTTTTCTGACTTTGCATTGTTCTGACTAGAATGAGGCGTGCCTGCTGGCTCCAGCACGTGCTGAGTCCAGGTGACCAGGTGAGCATGGTCATTGGCTTAGAATTTGAAGGGCCCAGCCTCCTGTGGTTTGGGCTTTCATAAAGCCCAGGGTGACACTGCTGCTCTCCCCAGAGGTCCCTGTCATATCCGCTTTGCTAAGTAATCTTTCCTAGTTGGTCAGAATTAAGTCCAGGACAGACGCTCCTTAAATCTCTTCTGCTTCTGGCTGAAAGATGAAATTATCAGCTGAGTTTGAACAAAGCAAAATAGATCTGATGCCCAGGGTGAGGCTGGATGAAGTGCCCAGGAGTTACTATCCCATACTGGTCGTCAAATGAAGAGGCTATATCCCTCAGAAGTCTCCTAATACCTTACATGCCCCACAACTTCATGAAAAGGGTGGACCTGTTCTGCCATTGTCAAAACCGAGTTGTCAATGACACTAATGCTATTTTCTGATTTGGGACTTTGGTGAGTGACATGAGACCATTCTGATAGCTACTTTACCCATGTAGTTATAGTTCAGAAAAGCTTTGGTTGTATGGGTAAGAAGCCACTCAAAAGCTATATAAAACAAGAAGTGAATAACTGAAATTCAACAGGGGCAGCCATAAAGCACAGAGGCATTAGACAGCAAGCTGTTATTGTTGGCAGCTCCCTCTCCACCTTGACTCCCTCTGAAGCGACAGTCTTGCATCTGTTCTGACTTCTAAAGCTGAGTCACAATCTTTCACCTACAGGTTGGCTTCTATTCTTATTCAAGATTTTTATGTTCTCCGAAAACATTGACTTATATGTGTTATGGTTTTCCTTTTGTCGTGTTTCAAACTCCATTTTAAGTCTATGAAACTTTTCTGCACAAGCACCCAGTGGTGACTGCAGTCTGCTGGATCAATTACTCAATAGAAATAATTGTCAGAGAGTTCACTAGCTAGTTAATGTGGGGACTTGTTTCAGGAGCTTGTTCTTGTTTTAAACAGCTGTGATGGGCAGCACTAACTGTCAGCTTGACAGAATGTAGAGTCATCTAGGAGGTGGGCCTCTAGGAATGTCTCTGGGGGATACCTTGATTGCATTAATTGAAGCAGGAAGACCCACCTCTTTTGAGTGACATCATTTCCTGGCATGGATCCAGGATTGGAGAAGGAGATTTGATTAATAGCACATATTCATCACTCTTAGCTTTCTGATTATGGGTGTAATGTGCTAATCTGTTTCAAACCTCTGTTGCCTTGACTTCTTCACAAGAGATGGACTGTACCCACAAACTGTGAGCCAGAGTAAACCCTTTCTCCCTTAAGTTGCTTTTGTCAGAATCTGTTATAACAGCAACAGGAAAAGAAACTAAGACAAGAGATACAGCTAGAGGAGTGTGATATATCGGATGTTCCTCTGAATTATTCTATTTGTTAGACTCTTTGAGATGGACTATAGTAAAGACAGATATCTCAAAACATTCTAAAATGCACAGCATGGTACTCTTGCTGAAGTGATGTTTCATGTTTGGTCATGCTTTGCCTCTGTGGTTTAGAGCTCACATCAAAGGTTTGCCCCATCCTCCACCTGGACATTTCTTCCCAAGGAGGAAGTGGGCTCTCTGTATGATGGGCTCTCATGGTGCTTCACTGTTGTATTCTACTATATATAGCATCACCAAGCATACAGTCACATTTGGGTGTGGACACCTTCTGTATTAGAGGCCAAGGCTTTCAACTATGAATGACAGCACCACCGCCACAAGGCACATCTAAAACTACATGGAGTTGTTTCAGTGACTGAGAACAGCTACTGACCTTCACTGGACAGGGGCCAGGGCACCTTAACTTCCTACAGTAAAAAGTATGTCCCTCTCAACAAGGACTTGTCTTTTCTAAAGTATCAGCAGGAGGCATGCTGAAAAGCATAAGGAGCTAGAAAATCACCTAGACATCTGTGCTTTTGCTCAGTCTCTTTTATCATCAAAATTTCAATGTAACTGAATATGCATATTATTTAGATATATGGAGATAGATTCCAGAAGATCCAACTAGAGTTGAAATGACTGCTTGTAGGTGACAGGTGGAAAGGCAAAAGTTTGCTAGTTGGGTAGAAGACCTCTTGATAGCATTGAAATATTTGGTTATGTATTCATACTATTCTTCAATACAATTTTAAAACTAATGCAAAGTAATGAAGCCTGTCTTGGGGGAATGTGCAAGATGCTATGTGTTTATTCTTAATGTTCTAATGTCTCCACTTAGTAAGGCCATGAAAAGGTTTCGGTAGGCTACCTGGAAAGACCTGTGAAATCATATCAGCCATCCGAACACACAGTAAGCTGTGTTTGAAAAGCTTGTTTCTGTTTCTTAGCACCTCTGTTGAAAAATGTCTGCATTAACTAAATCAGCTGAGGGCAGAAAGCCAAACCTCCAGGAGTCCCAGCACTGGTTGCCACTCAGTGTTGAGAACACACAATACGTACCAGAGGGACTGGCATTGAGAGTTAGGAAGAAATCTAAGTAAGAGGAAGTGAGAAGACAGAAAAGAAGGAAAAACCAGCCCTTGAGTCTGCATACAAGGAAAGGATTGCAAGAGATCCTCTCCCCAACCCCCACCCCCGCCATG